>JAWNNP010000157.1:0-34827 GCA_035044805.1 Leucophenga maculata | reverse complement strand
AGAAATTAAATACAAATAAAATAGACCCCCCCAATGCAAACAGGATCAGTGTTCATACGAGATATCAGAGGAGGTAAAAACCGTGCAAAATTCAGGAAAGTAACCGTAAACGAGTTAGATGACAAACATGTAGTCACAAACACGGGTCATAAATATTATACATCTCATATAAAAAGGAAGAAAAAGTTCCAAAATAATAACCGATAAATTGTTTCATCCATAGGCATCAAAATGATTATTATCACAAAATTCATTTCTACATTGCTGACAATGACAAATACACAACACTTGGAAATACAGGACACAAACGAAAACAATGGATACATAAGCGTTAAAAGGAAACTAGTCCATATAATAAAAACGTACGAAAAAATGCTACATATAAATAACATAACCGAACTAGAAAACAGTGAAGAACGTATTAACACGAACATTGAAATCTTAAAAAGCCACGTCAGAACAAACGATATCGCTTTTGCTACCTTACAAAATAATTTCCATTCACAAGAAACAAAAATACACAATTTAAAACCCCATTTCTTATATAAAAGAGGACTAATTAACATATTAGGAAAAAGCCTCAAGGTAATAACAGGAACAATGGACAGTGATGATGAAAAACAAATAAAAGACAGTCTAGATAACCTAACAAGACTAGGACACGACTTAACAACCGAAACTAACAAACAGATTACAATTAATAAACAACTCCAGATCAAGTCAACGAAATAACAGTTCATATTAATAGACAACAAGAATACTTGGCAAAATCACTTTCTAGCAATTCAAATCAACGAAAAGAACAGCTTAACATATTTAAAGAAATATATCAGATGAATTATGATATTACTCTCTTCCGAAATCATATCGATGACATAGAACAAATCATCCTTACTAGTAAACTGAATATCCTATCCCGCAATATACTGAAAGACAAAGAACTTGACTTAGTATCAGATTTGGACAATCTCGCTAGCATAAAAATATCTGTAGCACATCATGAAAATAACATAATCATAAAAGTGTTTATGCCAATTTCCTCCAAGAAACAATACAATCGAATTACTTTTGAGCCAATTCCAGACCAAAATAACAGATCAATATATCTTAAACAAAAAGAATTTATTATAGATGAAGACAAAAACCTGTATAACACAATTGTAACAAACAACTTAAAAGAAAATCTGAATATCATTACAGATAATTGTATAACTAAAATCATTAAACACGAAAAATTCAATTGTAATTACACAGACAAAAATGTGGAACAAGAAATTATTCAAATCAAAGACGGCTTAATAATTACTAAAAATATGGCAAATTCAACTCTTCTACACAATTGTAACAGAAAAAATATTACACTATTTAAGAACAATTTAATCAAATTCGATAATTGAAAGATCTGGATAAATAATGCAATTTATACTAATACATTTGTCAAAGTATACGATAATATAATATAACCACATAAGCAATGAGAAATTAACAAAACATTTGTAACAAAAACGGACAGCACAGAAAAGCTCTTATTACGCCCTTTTAGTGAAACAAGAATGATAATAGAACAAATGATAAATACAAAAAAATTCACACTATCTATCTTTAATTACCCTTCAATAGCAATAAATTTTGCTATTATAATAATAATTATAGTATCATTCAAATTCAAAAATCAAAAATACAGAAATGAGGAAAAATCATTGACCTCGCCGGAGTCTCCGTCTAAGGGTAGGCGAGTTATAGATAATAGAATAATAGATACTATAGTAACGGACATAGCAGACACAAAAGTCCGCATAGCCCATAAAACTATAGAAGCGAACACAAAAGTCTGCACAGTCAAAATTATTTAATTTTGCATGCGCTCACATAATTGCAAAGCATTGCAATTATTTAATTCACACGCGCCCTAATTTTTCTTGCAACTTGCAAAGCGTTGCACACGTGCCCTAATTTTTCTTGCAACTCTTGCAAACCCAAATTAAAACGCGCTCTTCGATTATTGCAAACCATTGCATTTTCAATAACTTTCATGCATTCTTATTTTTTACGAATTATGGCAAACAAAAGCGTTTGCAATATTTAAATATTAAATTGATGCGTTTGCACCTAGCAATATTGATGCGTCAATGTTTTTCCTTGCTTTCCAAACACTATAAATAGCTAAGAATAATTAAACATAAGTCAGTCGATATGTCAATAGTCAAAAGCAGTCGGCTATTATAATAAATCAAGCATAAAAATTATGAAAGTGTGTTTTTAATCCTTATTAAAAAAAGACAAATTGTTTTGATTAAAAGAAACATTAAGTTTCTTTTGGATAAACGACAAAGTGTTTTGATTAAAAGAAACATTAAGTTTCTTTTGGACGACTCGCATTTGGATACACGGAGACATCTAGCTCCCGTGCAACCTCCTTGACTACAAACACAGAGACATCCAGCTCTTGTGTAGGACCAACGACCAATGTATTTCTTTTACCTTCTATAGTATAAGATCCTCTGTCCAATAACACGGTCAAAACTCGAATTGAACTTATGTCAAATGATATAGAGGAGCAACTTGTTTTCAGAATTAAAAAGTCGCCACTTTCCAAGCTGATGAATCGAACGACATTTCGAATTGTCAACTACTCGTATTTTTTTGGTTTTTAGACGTCGACAACATAGTTAAAGAAGAATTATTGATTTCACTGGAACTGGAAACAACATCAAAAGGTATCGATGTCATGAACTCAATATATGAATATTTTGGGAAACATAATCTAATGTGGGATAACCTCGTTGCCCTCTGTACTGATGGTGCTCCAGCAATGTTGGAATCACATTCTGGGCTGGCGACGTTAGTAAAACACAAAAGCCGAAGGTAATAACAGCGCATTGTATCATACACCGCCAGGCGTTAGCTTTTAAGACTCTTCCTGGAAACCTTAATGATACACTGCAGATGGCCTTTAAAGTTGTAAATGTTATCAAAAGTTGAGCCTTAAGTTGTGGTTAAGTAAAATTTAAGTAAATAATTATTCTGCGCTTGCAACATTAAAACACTTTTGGAAGACAAAAAGTGTGACGCTAGTAAAACAAATATACAAGAAAACATCAAGACTCATTTACAAATGTTGATTGATGAATTTAATCATTACTTTCCAGAATATGCCGACGAAGCTATAATTGAACAAAACTGATTCGTAACCCTTTTATCGATTTCACTTAAATCGTTTTGGTGTAAAAAAGCAATTTCTTATACTAAACTTTGAAAAATCGTTTTTTTATGATTTTCTCAACCAATTAATATTATTGTTAACAAGGATATTCTGCTTTATTAATTATTAAAAACAAGGCGGGGAATCGTTTGGAAATAAGTGATGATTTGCGATTAATACAGTTTATTTTTAATACACCAACATAGTGGTTCCTGCTAACAAGAATGATTCCAAACTGGTCCCTGACCAAGAAAAGGTTGTATATTCTTTTCGTCAGCAGTCAAAGCATTATGCTAGATACACACAAGGCACCCGTCAAAGCAAGGTATTGCAGCCAAAATTATCAAAATGTTTTGTTATTGGGTGCAACGGTTGCGGAAACATGAAAAGCAATGGGCAACTCAGCTACACACGAAACAACGGTTGCTTCAACATGGCTGTGTTGCTGCAACGGTTGCCTTGTGTGTATAAGAGATATAGCTTGGTCATAAGCTCGGGAAACATTTAGTGTGTTTGTTAGGCGACCTGTAGTGGTACAGTGCCTCTTAAGTCGGTTACGCCCGACTGTTATGTTCTTATTTGTTTTATTATAGTTTTTTTTTTTTTTAAATAAGATCAAATTATTAGACCCTTATATTTGTCAAACATTTAATATTAATTATCCACAACAATAATATTCATATTTTACAAAAACCTAATTTTAATTATAATTTCTATATTTAAATTAAAATTATTTAGTTTTCAATTATTTCATACGTCAGCCCACGTCCGCGTGCTGCATTCGATTCGATTGCTGGAGCTACATCAGGTAGAAAGGTTCTTTGTAAGGTCTAAAGCGTACACGATGTACACTACAACACCATTCCACTGCATTTCACTATACTCAACGTTTCACTTGCTTGTAAAGAGACATAATTGGTGCAAAAACGTCGGTTTTGAAGCATTACTGCAGATAACACTCGATTCTTTTCGATATTTCACATATTGACAGCTTCGATTATTGGTAAGCTTCAATTTTAGCTTTCTCTTCAACAGATAGCGTTTTTCCTTTACCTATATTAATTTCAGGTATCAGCCGTGGTGCGTTGCGATGGTAAACTACTTCCAGAATTGACCGGGCATGAAAAGGTGGAACGTTTGCCGATCGTTTTTTCACATACTGAAGCCGAAAATCTTCTGGGAGTATCAAAGATAACTGCTTCTACTGGAGTAGAAATGTCTATCTCAACTTTTAACCTGCTTACTGAATGGGTCATCGCCGATAAAATTGTAGCAGCTTATTTTAATACAACTGCATCCAATTCGGGAAGATTAAATGGGGCTGCAGTTTTGCTAGAACAGCTATTAGGGTGCAGCCGGTTATATCTTCCGTGTAGCCATCACATCAGCGAATTATTTTTGCGTGCTGCATTCGATTTGGTGGCTGGAGCTACATCATGCACAAATGTTCCCCGCTTTGTACGGTTTAATGATAAAAAGAACGAAATAATTGATTTCTGCCAAGCTTTATTGATAAGAGACTATGCGCGTTCTGATTAAATGGAACTATTGGAATTAACCTTACTTTTTCTGGGATTGATTCCTGAAGGACATCATTTTCGATTTCCTGGGCCGATGCATCATGTGCCCAAGATGATTTACCCATTAAAAATATATTTGTTCGGAGAAGAATTTAAATTTTCCAAACAAGAGAAAAAATATTTGCTCGAACTACCAATTTTTATTGTGCGCTTTTATGTACCGCAGCGATTGCTGTTCAAGCTCCGAATGACGTTTTAAATTTTATACGTGTTATCTTCCAGAAAGTGGATGAATATATTTCAACACGCGGTACTAAAAAAAAAAACTTGCAATCATTTGTGGTATTTGGCTGATGAAAACATCACATTTGCGTTTTATGACAATAACGTTTTCTACGTTGAGAAGCGAAAATGGTGCAGCAATTGGCATCTGACATTGATGAGGACAACGTCGACAATTCTGTTAAACGCTTAAAACCCAAGATCCTTCTAAATGTGCCCTACCATGAAGAGTTTCTGAATGCTGTAAAAATTATAAATATACTTAAAGTACTTAATAACAGAGCGGAGCGAGGTGTTAAGCTCATGCAAGATTACAATCAAAAACTGACAACCAAAGAGCATGAATTTCAAAATTTATTGTAAGCCGTTAAGGAATAAACCAGCCAATTCCCGTTTAATACTAAAAAATATTTCTATAGAAAACCTACTTTTGTCAAAAGATCTACAAATAATCGTTTTAGCTTAAGTTGCCAACTTTAAACAGTGTATGATCACGCTAAAACATTACATATCCTTGCTTCACACCAAAACAAACATTTTTAAGTCCTGAAACTCTTAGTCACGGCATATTTTTGGCTCCATACAAATAACTATACATTGTACGAATTTTTGATGCAAAGACCCAAATCTAAAAAAATAAAACTTTTTTTGACAGAAAGTTCCACAAATGCGACTTTCGCCTTATGTCGCCACCTCTAAATTTTATCGGATGAGACTGTAACTTTACATTTTTTGTTTTGAAACAAAACGAAGATTTTTAGATACTGAGACTTTAGTTACGTCAATTTGTTTATACTTCATATAAATAGGCCGAACGAGCAGAGCATGAGCTCCTATCGTACGCAATGGCAGTTTGTCCTTAGCACGTGAACAAACACTTGACTGTGCAGCGTATTATTTTAGGATCGTCGTCCGTTTTGCAAAACCCCATCACATATTTTTACAACATTTTAATTGCGATTTTTTGCCAGCTGCCAATTGATATGAAACAATTTCAAAAATATTGGCCAAAAATCGGAACACAATACATGTCCTTGTACTCATGGTTTCCGATGTTGGCAACAGTCCATAACTTTTTACTGCACGGTTTCCAAATAATAGAAGCATCTGTATTGCCTGTAAATGTTTTTGGAGAAAACGCCTCTGAAACTCGAAACAAATATTACAAGAGTGACAGGCGGTTACATGCTCCAAAGGATACACGACGAAACAATATGACAAATGTTTTCCAAAAAACAATGGATGACTCAGATGCTCTTATATCAAGCATATATCTGTCGAAAAGAATGGGTCAAAATAAAAAAAAAAAATTCCATTGCTAGCAGCTGTAATTGAGCTTTTGAAAATAATTATAATAATGATAATAACAATAATGTTTCCCCAGAAACTGTTATTAATTCTGACAGTTAATACTCAGATTCTGAAACTAAAAATTCTTTTTCAATTGAAATAGAAGTAGATTATTATTCATTTTTTTTAATCTGAAAAACAGCATAATTATTTTTAAACATGTTAATTTTTTCCTTATTAGTATTAAAGATACATAAATAATGCATAATGCATTACGGTTCAAAAACTAATACGAACGATCGTATCTTATATGGGCGGTAAAAGTAGGCGTGGTCAGATTGGTCTGAAATTAAGATACAATATATTTTAATGTACATTGATACTATCATATGCACCACATTTCAAATCTCCAGCATTATTATTTTAATTTACGTAAAAAAATCGGGTGTCTGGCCCAATGTGCGTTGGTTAAATTTAAAGCGAATTGAAAATCGATAGGAATCGAGGTCTCTAGCATAGTTAAGTGCAATTGATGTGAAATTAAATCGAAAGCGTTCTCTGTGGCATGCCTGAAATTTAAATTGAGTTTTTTAATTATTTGACAGTAAACTGTTTTGTTGAATTTAAAAACATTTGCTAAAGAGTACAATGATCCAAATGGCAATGACACATGAAAGCTTCAGATCAATCTTTTTTGTTTTGGTTTTAGGAGACATTGCCAATTTTAAAATTAAATGGAGTTTTTAGTGTTCAGTTGTAGGTGACTAAACTAAATAACGTCATAGATATATAAGCGCTTCATATTATGGTTGGTACTCTCATAGAGCGCGAAGATTTCTCATATAAATTACATATACAATTAATTTTGTATTTTTAAATTTCTATAACTCAAACCTGCCCATTGTTACTGATAGAACTTCACAAAGTTTAACTTAATACACTTCACATTATTAACCCCTTTAGTCACTATACGCGAGATAGAGCCTTCAAGATTGAATATTTAGATTGTCCAATTCTTTTTCAAGAAACATGCTTACTACCTCCTTAAGAGGGTATTGACGTTTTTCATACAAACCTACTCCTCATTCCGATGTACTTAATTTCACTGTTATATCGATAAAGAATTTTATTTGTTAGCGAATCATAATCAATCACTTTAAATATTTTGTCCAGATTTTTTCATTTTTAATTTTTGCAGAGATAAACAATTAAAAAGTATTCAATTAGGGCAATCCATTTTTTTAATCAGTTTCCTGAATTATATTTATAAGTTTGGTTTCGGTGTGTGATGGTGGAAGATTGCGATAGGCGGTTGGCTAAAAGGTGTGCCACGAGAGGGAGAATGTGATGAGTAGGTGAGAGTGATGTGTTTTTTTTTTTTCTTTTAATTTTATTAGTAAAAGCATTTATAACTCACGACTACGTTGCGAGGGAAAGAAAGTGTGCTAATTAGAGCCGTTGAAGGATGAGGGGAAAAAGCGTATTGAGGTAAGTATGCTGAGCCATAATTCTTGGCTTTCTTTAAAATCCACCCCATAGGCGGCTAAAGGTTATGTATTTCAATTATTAACTTTGCAGCCTTATGCTGTGAAAGGTAACAGCAAATAGCAGGGAATCCAAAGTCACTAAATATATGTTGTGACGCGGTCTCAAACATAAAGGGAACATGTCGGGTCAGATAAGAATCGCAGCGTGCCATGATAAATCAAATATTGTAAAATTTGACTTGACTAACTTACGTAAGAAAAGGTAACCAACTCTTTGACGGGCGTAGTAGCGCAATCCAGATCTTCTAGTAATTTTTAAATAAACTAGGAGACCCGCGCGCTTCGCTGCTTTCAGTCGAGTATTGTCAACTAATATATCAACAATAATAAATATTTCAAATTTGACACAAATTTCCATGGGTTTGTTTTTAAATTTGTATTGCCCTGTTAAAATGCATTTTATTTTTCAAATTTTTATATAAGCCACCGACTCTAGCTATCTTTTACAGATAGATAGCCAATACGTTGGGCCGATCAGTCTGTAGTCTATTTCACATATCATTTTTTCTAAAAATGTATTGTAAAGATATGAAATACACTAGCGCTTCACTGCGCCCCGTAAAAACTTTTCTCAAAATGAAATTTGCAAATATATTGGGTTGGAACAAAAGTCTTTTCGTATTTCGCTCACTTTTTTTCCATTAGGTATAACTTGTTAAGTATTTGTCGTATGGAACCATACTTTACGGCGTTTAAAAGGTGTAAGTTCTACGCTCTTTTGACAGCATTGCCATTGGACCATTCATTTGTGAGTTACAGCTCATCGAACATGGAGGTCTCGAAGGAAGATATTCGCCATATTTTACATTTTTACTACCTGAAAGACGAAAACGCATCGCAAGCGGCCAAAAAAATTTGTGATATCTACGGGGCCGACAGTTGTTAAATTGGCGTAGCACCACTGGGGTTCACTCGATTCCATTCTGGTGTGGAGGAAGTGGAAGATGCACCGCTCCGGAAGAAATGTCGTCGAAGAAGTCGATAAAATCAAGGAAATAATCGAGATAGAGCCCGGGAGTTGAATATCAGTCATATGACCGTTGAAAGACATTTGAAGAATTTCGATATTTGGGTGCCACACGAATTGACATCATTAACCATTTCCATCTGCGAATCACTGCTGAATCGCAATAAAATCTAGCCGTTTTTGAAGCGGATGGTGACTGGCGATGGTCGTGGGTAACGGGTGGCAGCTCAAACGTGGCAGTCAAGCCCGGATTTACGTCAGGAAGGATTTGCTGTGTGTTTGGTGGGATTGGCAGGGAATCGTCTACTATGAGCTGCTCCCCTATGGCCAAACGCTCAATTCGGTGCTCAACTGTGAACAACTGTATCGCCCAGAAGCGGACATCTTTGACCAATAGGAGATGAATGGTGTTTCATCAGGACAACGCCAGATCACACACTTTTACTATGACGCGCCATAAGCTGCAGGAGTTCGGATGGGAGGTCCTTGCGCATCTAGCTTATAGTCCAGACCAGGCACCATCGGATAACCATCTGTCTCACTTTTTTTTGCCAATAGCAAGCTTTTATGAGCGGGGGATAATGAAATTGGAATCTCGTTGGCAACAAGTTATTGATCAAAACTAAATCCGATGATTGTATAAAAATATGAAATAAAGGCGAAAATACGAATGATTTTTGTTCCAACCATATATATGTTTCCTATAGAAAGCCAAACCATCCCCACTTTTCTACTGGATCTCACTTCTCTTGATCCCATCAACACGTATACCCCGTACTGATTTTGATTTATGTTAATCGCTTATATTGGGGGTTGGACACCGCACCTCCAACCTTGATCAAACTCATGAAGTGATTTTTTTCCAATCCCATCAACACGTATACCAAATATCACCCCGTACCTCATATAGATGCAAATTAAAGTACATTTTTCTCTTTCGGTGGTGAGGCACTTCACCCTCCGATTTTAAATAAATGTAGCCTATGTAACTTGTTGTTATATCAACTCTCTACCAGTGAAAATCTGCTATTTCAGAGATTAGCCGGAACAAATAGACAGACAGACAAACAAAATTTGTAAAGAAAATGTATTTAGGTATGTATACATCCATATGCATTTAGAAAAAAAACGGTTATTTTAATATTACAAACAAACAGATAAGAATCCAAAAAAAGATAATCTTAATTTTGTTGTGGCCGCTCTAGACAACTGACAATAAAACAAAGTTATCTCAAATTCAAATTTGGAGCCAATAAAGACTTACATTTCACATTTGGTACATTACATCAAAGCTGTGAGGTGGCATCGACGGAAATAATACATGAAAGAGGAAAACATTCACGAAATGTTTTCGTGATGATCAGCTTTCATACGCACATTTTCATTGAAATGAATTCATGTAATATGCAATATGTAGTTAAGCATTCGTCATGAATCATGATGCAATTTTTTTATGCTATAAAGTAAGTTTTTCAAGTGAAACTTCTCTGCGCACGGATGTAATATCAATATGTGTAACTATTGGGTATTTACACTACTGTCGCACTTTGCATATTTCCGCAAAATTTCAAACAATTCAAAATTGTCAAATCAAACCATCAAAACAAAAAACAGCTGAGCTAAATTCGAAACGCGAATATGCTCTGGTGTTAACCAAATTTCAACGCATCACATTTTTAATTCAAAATGCGGCTGCAGTGTATATGTATATTCTATTACATTTACAACCGCATTTAGTATTTTGGGTTGAAATGGATGATGCACTCAGATTTGATTTTACACAAGAGCACATTCGCATTTTGATTAGCTGTTTGTTGTTTTAATTTGATTGATTTCAACAATTGTCAAAATTTTGTATAAATTATTAAAAAAAATGGACATTATAGAGGAAATAGTGTCTATTTTAACTTTGTAGTGGGACGAGATGACTCGAACCTATTTCAAATTAGAGAGGAAATGGAGATGGAACATGTATGGTTGCAAAACAATAAAATCGGACTCATCCGAGCTCCGCGTATTGTTTGGACTGTACATATAATGAAATCGTAGAAAATTTTTTGTTTGCTTATTTGTGCACGCATCACTCCTAAGTCGCTAAACAAATTTCTATGGATTAGAGATGACATTTAGTATTTATGATAATAGGATCGGGAGAAGTAACCATATTACTTTTTGGTCAAAATCAGTGGGGGTAATTATAAAGGTGCATTAACATTGGTTGCATTTGCGCTTGGTCACTGTTGAAGTAGCGGGTTCAGATAGTAATTCAATAAATAATAACACTGTGTTTCAGAAATGTAGAAGCAATTTTTGGCAAACAGTCATTAGAGAATGCGAATGGAAAGAGCAACATTTGAATGATAGTTGATCTCTTCGTTCAGGTCGATTATCGGTTAGTAATTATTGTGTTAAAATCAACGGATGCACGTCTATTACATTAATGTTGAAATATAACAAGTGCACCAACATAATAATATGTTTTTGTATTCTACACAACATGTTCCGGTTGCAATTGGTGGAAATTTTAAATTAAAATGTTATGTTACAGCGAATGTCGGGCGTAACCGACTGGAAGCGACCCTGTACCAGTACAGGTCGCCTAAAAAACACATTAAACGTTTGCCTAGCTTATGACCAAGCATATGACCACCTCTTTTCTCTGCACGAATAATTGACTTATAGAACATTTTTTTATGTATGAAAAAAAGGGGGGTAAGTATCATAGGTTTTTCAAATTCAATGAACTTTTTGGATTTTGGCTAAGAAGGACGTTATCTCTATACTGGCATATGTGCCGAAGAAATTTTTAGCTTTGGTGGTGATTTTATGGGGAAGGGGGAGGGGCAAAATTTTAAAAAAAAATAGTAAAATTCTCTATCTATTACCGTTTCCGAGATCCTTTCGTTCATACAGACGGACATGGCTATATCGACTCCTCTATCACCACAGACCATATCTCATCATATTTCTACCCGTTACATACATTTGCACAAAACCAATAGGCACTTGTACCTTCGGTACAGGGCCTACAAATGTCGAAATATAAAAAAAAAAAATGGCATTTATCTTAATTCGTTATTCATTAATTCGAATATTTTATTATGAAAATTTTTATTTTCTCCAGCCGATTCCGGTTTTTTTTTATTAATAATTCTTTCTTATAATTAAAATAAATGTTGTTGAACACTGGCTAAGGAACATAATATAAATGATTGACACCAATTACTAAATGTTTACAAAATAGATTGTAAATTCATTACAAATGAAAAAAAAAAATATATTTGAAAAATCTGAAAATCAAACGTATATGAATGATTATAAAAAAATGTGTGTATGCCTCGAATTTTAAGTTTTGGAAAAAGAAATCCTAAATAAATGTGAGATCAGAACAGGCGTCGATCCTTGTTTACCGTATCTGTAACATTTGGTGGTAAATTGGGTGCATGTGTGGGTGACTAATACGCCAGCAGTTCATTTTCATCATCTGATGCTGTATTATCGGCTACAGCGATAATTGTACTGCTGCCTTCACGCCACAACCCGTCATGTCGCTTTGTATTCATGTCATTAGTGTTAGTGGACGCCCCATCAAATGAGACGCCACTAGGTTGGTTACATAGCGGCATATCGTTACATGTGTTCTAACACTCCCACGATAGCATTTTACGAGCAGCCTGCAAACTGGCAAACTGATGCTTCATTTCATGATGGTTCATTTATCGATATTTCTTAGTTAAGAGGTCTATTTTTGATTTAATGTCTAAGATGTAAGCTTTCGAACTGGATTCCTGCAAGCGTTCTGCCATTTCTTTATAAATGTGTCTGTTTTTGCGAGAGCCTCGAAGATCAATTAAATGTTCTTTCCACATATCCAAGAGCATGCTGTCAAAGCTAGCATTCCAGGACACCTTTGCGTTGCCATTAAGTTTATTTATTGATAGATTTAACAGTAAAAATAATACCTGACTTTTACTTACATTTGGCTGCAGGCAGGACAGTCGCAAAAATAGGGCTGTAACAATAAAACTATGTATTTATTAAATTGCTCAACACCATGAAAAGTTAAATTCCCCAGTTTAAGAAAAGTCCAATTTAAAAGAAAAACATTTTTTCAAAGGTCTGAAACAATTAATTGCATGTGCAACAACAAAAACATTTTCGTAACATTTTGCAAAAAAAAGCGAGAATTTGCAAATAATTGGAAAAAAATTCATTTAAGTTTTGTAAGTTGTAGGTAGGCGTCCCTTGATTTTTATCTCGTCAACTGGTTTTTTATTTCATTTTATTTTAATTTTATTTTTTTCAACTTCTAAGCGTAAGTTAGCTACTTTTAGAAAAGGAAGACTTTTAGTTTCTGCTTCAAGGTCATTTGTATCGAAATTCACTTTTAAATGATTATGTGTAATATGTACGGGTATATGTATTCCATGGGCAAGGAAATATGTACAAAGGGACGAAATAAAACTTTTTCCATGGACAAATTCCTACAGTAAAAAGGAAGTTAGTAAAAATATAATAACAACAACAGCAACGATAGAGTAGTGCATAGCATAGTTGAACTTGACACGAATACGAAGAAGCACAGACAAAAAGCAATAAAATAATTCATTCAGAAAAAAGGAGCAGAATACAAATAAATGAAATAAAACACTGTCTATTCTATATGGGTGCGTGTAAGTATGTTGTTTGGTTGTCGACTTGTTGCTCTGCCGTTACGAAAAAAAATTGTGATAAAAATTCTCTTATAAGAACTAAGCACACACAGATACATCGAAGCACACATACAATCTAACAAGGCCACATACACATAAGCATTCACTCACTAGCCAACTACGCCAAACTATGGGTGCAACACATTCGCAGATATATACGGACATTGAAATAAACGATTTTATTGCATTAAAGCAGACCTCCGTAAAAATATATAGATTACATTGACCCATAAAAAGTTTTTCACTACAACTTCTTTTATTTTTCTTTTGACTTGTTAGCATTGATTACATCAAAGTCAAGGTCATATTATTATATCCTAAGCAGACAAATGCCACATATATATGTAGTTATAAATACTTTCATAGACATATTAAGCCAGTTAGGAATATTGTTAAAGTATAAAGTCGAAGCACGTACTTCGCGTTCTCGGAGAGCACAACATTTAATCTATACAAAGAGTATATTTTGTAATCCGTCATTTATTCGAAATTTGTCTCAATTATTCTCAATGACCATAACTTGATTATAGGCTTGATATAAAATTTAAATTTCAAATAAAGTTTGCTATACACCCTGTCAAGAAAGTAAAATTGTAGTTAGCCAGGTACATTTTTGTTTTCATTTAAAAAGAGAAGATACATGAAGTGTTTCGTAAGCAATGCACATTAATGGATAACGACGCATAAATAGGATGCATTTTATACATTTGTAAAACCCAGACTAGTCATAATTGACATATGTGTAAATAATTAGACCTATGCGGTAGCCGAAAATAGAAAGATACAAGATCGTCAAGATATACTAAATTAAAATCACTTATTGAATGCAATCGCCCACTCTTGAAGAGTCTTAACGTTTCATGCTTCCGCGTTTTGTAAATCTTGATTTTATTCAATCCGGAGAGAGCTCTACTTATTTGCTTTCTCCTGGCTCACTTTACAACGCCTGTCTGGAATAACTCATTTGGGAGCCATATTCTCAGTGATTCCTGAGTATCCAGATAAGAGTTTTCGTCTTTGCTGAAGGATACTCCGGGCTTAAAACCTTCGGCCAGATGCTTGACCTTCTGATAAAATGATCGTTTCTATCGTATTAACTCTGAACATCTCCAAACTTACAACATACATTCTCCTTTTTCTTGCATCTTAAATGCGTTTTTCAACTCTTCATTTCTCTAGATAACGCTCTCTAACTGCAAGAGTAATCCAGATAACCAAGATTTAATTACAGGTCGGGTATAACCATTGATGTTGACTCTTGTGTCATACACGGTCCATGCGAGCCTTCGGTCAAACACAACTTGATCAATTTGGATGCGTGTAATTGGATCGAGGCTTACGCATGTAGGTGCCGTCCGAGCTGCGTCGATACCGATTACCCAATTACTTCCCATTACTTACTCCCTTCTTAAATGGCCTTCAACCGTTGTTCGGTCGTGAAACTAAGAAATGCGCCCCAGCTGCTTTGGTCTTGTGCGTGCTGGTTGTTTTGAATTCCAAGTACTCATAGAACTCTCCATACCTTGTCAATTCAACGTGTGCCCAGTCGTTCTCGATTACGTCGTCCACCAATCAAGTTTGGGCCCGACATTCTATAGATGTACGTAGTTTCCAATTTACGACGAAATCGAATCTAATTTTGTTCTTACTCTTATGGCAGCTATAATGGATTATATTAATGTAAACTTCAATGTATGACACTCGGAACACAGTGTTTTATATTTTGATTGTCGATAACTTTTAACCTCTTCAAGGATCGTCTAGTCTATCTCCTTAAGCGTGGAGTTTGTTACAGTAATAAATTCCAATATCATCCTTTTATCACAAATGTATGCAAAGATATAGCCAATTTTTTTTTTGTGCACCTTATTAGTTAGATCGGATGCAAGATTGCCTAATAAGTGGAATATTAAGGTAAATCCAAACAAATCTTTTCACATAACTTTTCGATCTAGGAGAAAAAATGGTCTGAGCGTACAAATTAACCACTCGGTTAAACCAAATACCAATTATGTTAGCTATCTTGGAATGCATTTGGGCCGTCGACTGACATATAAACAGCATATCAAAGCTCAAAAAAAAAAATGCTTGAAAAACATATTAATGCTAATAAATCGATGTTACACCCTGGTATTTGGCATTCAGTTGTGGGGAAGTACAAGTAATTCCAATGTAGAATTACTGCAGAGATATCAATCAAAAACGTTAAACTAATAAATGTATTCACAAGGACTTACAGTACAGTGAAAAACGAAATAAGAACCATAAGCGCAAAATATTTGGAAAAGTTAGAAAATCACTGCAACTACATAGTGAAGTACGTGTTTACTTTGCTCCAGCTCAGAATAGACTGACTCTTCTTTATTGCACATTCTGTTTTAATACCATCGCTACTGAGAACACACTCTCAGCAGCTCATCGTACAGTGGGTTTAGCCTATCATATTACAATGATTTACTGCTATGAATTTTATCGATAATAGTGAATAGATAGGAAGACTTAAGCGATTCCATGTTCTAGACTTACAATTTACACCTCCATAGCATTTATAGTACAACTCTATAATATCATTGTATAAATAATAAAACTAAATAGACAGCATTATTGGTATGTCTACAAGAATACAATATATGAATTTGAATAAGTGCCATTGTTAATATATGTACTATCTTAAGATAAGTTGTAGATCATAATTGTGAATAAAAAAAGTATCTTATTTATCGGTCCAGTAGTTTTTGAGTTTATTTGTTACAAACATACAAATCTTCTCTCTTTATGACATTATCTATCTGAACCCGGTACTGCGCTCCCTCAATTGTTAAATTGAAATATGTATGTTTTCTATAGAAAGAAAAACCATCCCCACTATTCCAATGGATCTTACTTCTCCTGATCCTATTCTCCCGGTTCAATGAGAATGTATACCAAATAACATCCCCATACCTCAAATATATGCAAAGATATGCTGAATTTTGTTCATCGATTATATAGAGTGTAAGGCACCGCTCTCTCTAACCAAGACCAAACTCATGATGTGACCTTCTCCTGATCTCATTTATATGCATACCAAATATCATCCCCGTACCTCAAATAGCTGTGAGGCTATTTCGAATTGTGTTTATCTTTTATATGGCGGTGCGGCACCGTCCCTTTCGATTTAAATTAAATGTGGCCTATATTGTTCAGGGATAATGTAGCATTCTAATGGTGAAAGAATTTTTGTATTTTGTCTTGTAGTTTTTGAGTTTATTCGTTACATACATACATATATACAACAAGTAAGAAAATTACAGTCAGGTCGAGCTGTTAGAGACCGATATCGCGAGTTTGAGGATGTGGAGATGTTACGTAACAGAAATGAAGCTCGAAAATTCTATCAAAAGGTCAAGCGTCTGACTGAAGGTTTTAAGCCCGGAGTAACTTTCTGTAAGGATGACAGTGGAAATCTGGTAACGGATGAACAGGAATCACTGAGATTATGGAGGAGTCATTTCTCCAACCTACTCGGAGGCGATGAAGCGCACAATACCGCCGATAAAGAAATGACACCGGAACCACCAGCTAATGATGGCACTATTGTAGAGCCACCGGACTATAACGAGGTCGATTCAGTCATTAAGAAGCTGAAAAATAACAAAGCGGAAGGCTCTGATGGGCTGCCAGCTGAGTTATGAAAGACCGGCGCCGAAGAGTTGGTTAGAAGTATGCACCAACTTTTATGCAAAATATGGTCCGATGAACGCATACCCAATGACTGGAATCTCAGTGTTCTCTGTCCTATCTTTAAGAAAGGAGACCCCGCTGTTTGCGCCAACTACCGCGGAATAAGTCCCCTTTCCATTGGATATAAGACTCTGTCGAGCGTATTGTGTAATAGGCTGAAGTCATATACCGACTCACTGATAGGACGATATGGCTTCAGTGACCAAACATTCACATTACGCCCCTTTGATACCAAGAGAGGTTTCAGGCAGGGCGATGCTCTGTCGTGCGATTTTTTTAATCTCCTCGATCTTCCAAAAGGAAATGATGCTGCTCGCTTACGCCGATGACATCGATATCATCGGTACGCAGGAACGGCGAGTCAGCAAGGCGTTCTCGGAGATTGGAAAACAGTCTCGGTTCATGGGTCTAGCGGTGAATGAGGACAAGACGAAGTACTTGGTGTCTTCTCGCCCTTCGTCATCGCGTCTTGGACGGTCAATGACGATGGAGAATTTCAACTTCAGTGTTGTAGAAAACTTCGTCTATCTTGGGACAGAGATAACCAGTAACAACAACGTCAGCCTGGAGATCAGGCGAAGAAACATGCTTGCAAACAGATGCTTTTTTGGGCTGAGCAAGGAAATGAGAAGTAAAGCCCTCTATCGGCGGACGAAAATAAAGATATATAAGACGCTGATACTTCCGGTACTATTGTATGGCGCAGAGACATGGACCGTGATTGAGTCGGACGAAACAGCGTTGGAAGTCTTCGAGAGGAAGATTCTTCGCAGGTTCTTTGGTCCTATTAGAGTCGGCGACGAGTTTAGGTCCCGTATGAACCGCGAGCTGTACGAGCTATTCGATGAGGTTGACATAGTCCAGGGCATAAGATTCCAGCGGCAGCACTGGGCTGGGCACCTCATTCGAATGGATGAAAGAGCTCCAGCACGCATGGTTTACATAGGGGGCCCAAACTTGATTGGTAGACGCCGACATAGAGGACGACTGGGCACTCGATGGAATGACCAGGTATGGAGAGATCTCTCCGTACTTGGCATTCAAAACGACTGGCGCCAGCGCGCACAAGATTATGGAGGCTGGCGTGCCTTCCTAGACGCGGCCATGACCGGCAGACGGTTGACGGCCATTTAACTAACTAACTAACAGTCGACGGCTTTTATAGCATCGAATTTCTTAGAACACAAAAAAATGGCAAGAGGAACAAAAGCATCTTAGTATTTTATTATGTTTTCTCTTCTGCTTTAAAAACAAAGTCAGGTATTCACTTTTAGGATTTCAAACGATAACATGCAAACTGACGACACCAAATTTTACTAGGCGGTAGTTCCCACACAAAAATACTTAGAAATAATAATTTGTTTTTAAATAATTATAATTGTTTCCAAATTTTCCCAGTGCACACAATTGTTAATGCAATTATTTTTGACATTAGGTATTAAATGTTTAGCATATTTGCTAATTAAGCAATATTAAATTCCAGCGTTGCCGAGCCAAATGCAACTCTCTGTGAAGAGTATTTACGCTTCGACCCAAGGAAGTTAACGGTTTCTTGTTTTACTCTAATAAAAGGGGGTTTTGATAAGTCTCAGACTGTTTTAATTAAAAATTATTTTTTTCGGGAAACAAGTGCATTATTTTTAACACAGTATCCTTTTAGCATGATTCATTTAGCCCAGCGCTATTCAAATTTTCGTATTCCGTCTAAGGCCGTCTAAGTTTGTATTAGTGATGACAACTTCATTAGAACTAAATTTTTGCTTAGGTACGTACATTCGTTTGCACCCGTCCATTGTGTTGATGAATCTGTACTAAACAAGAGATTGGTTTAACCTTTCGAAACGGTTAAGTTAATGTTCGAGTGTGAGCAATCGCGGCACATATTGCTTCGATATCTTTTTCATATGCAAATATTCATGGTAAATGTGTTGTACCTACAGCCTCAGCCACCTCACGAACATTCATTATCCGATCATCCAATATCCTTTCATGGACAGTATCGACGATATCTGGCGTGACTATATCTTTAGAGCGACATGGACGTTCGACTCAACTTGTGCAGGTACCATTTTTTAGCCATTGAAATTGATGGCGCAGCGTCCCCAAATGTTTATCAAGACTTTCCTTTGAGTCTGCTTTCAATGATCCTCAAACAAATGAAAATGGATACAAAATAAAACACATATTTTGAAGTGTGTTTTCCTTATTTTTATCTTAAGAAGAAAAAGACAGAGCTTTGTGAGACTCCTAATTGAAATGCGGTAGGAACAGATTTCTCTTTTTGTGAGCCGGGCAATGGTATAACAATTACTTTATTGTTGACTAGCTTTGACCCACGACTTCGTCCGCGTATCTTTCGATAAAAAGTACCATAATTAATTCCTTTTCTTATTTTGCCTCATTTGTGAAACTATATGGAGGGTGGTGTATCGCCCCTCTAATTTTGACCAAACTTAACCCGTTTACTTCTCATGATCCTCTTAACATGTATACCAAATTTCATCTCTTTGCTTTAAATGGATGTAAAGATATGACAAATTTTGTTTATCGCATATATGGGGGGAAGGGCATTTCCCCCTCTTAACATGTATACAAAATTTCATCTCTGTACCTTTGATGGATGGATGGATTTTGTCAAAACGTAGCTTATGTTCTTTTTTATCGTCTCTTCTATCTCTACACCAAAATTCATACCAATTGGTTTAGCGGTTTAGCCGTAAAAGAGGAACATCCATACATACATCCATACATACATCCATACATTCATCCATACATACATCCATACATCCTTACAAACGTTCGCATTAATAATATTAGTAGGATTCTTCAGCATTTTTACAACGTCTGCAGAAGTCATTAGAGTTAATACCTCACCTCATATCGGGTCCGCCATCTAACGTTTTTTTTTTTTAACAACCGGTTATTCCGAGCCTGGCAACACTTAGCTCATGACAGATTTGACAGAAAGTATTATTATTCCGCTAAACGAATATGGTTGTGTATACGCTTCGCTAAGTGGGCTCACGATCGACTTGAAATCGATCTGATTTTGTGAAAAAAATCATCTTTTCAGATGAAGCTCATTTTCATCTTGGTGGCTATGTCACCAAGCAAAATTGTCGTATTTGGGGCACGGAGAACCCACACGTAATGGAAAAATTGCCGATGCACCCATTATGAGTGACTGTTTGGTGTGGATTTTGGTCGAAAAGCATTATTGGACCATTTTTCTTTGAAAATGAAGAAGGTGAGACGCTTACAGTCAATGGTGAGCGCTATCGGGCCATGTTAAGTGAATTTTTGTTCACAACAATTGAAGATGAGGACCTTGGTGACATTTGGTTTCAACAGGAAGGCGCTCCGTGCCACACAGCCAATGTTATAATCGATCTTTTGCGCACTGTTTTTGAAGATCGAATTATCAGTCGAAATTCTGATGTCGTTTGGCCACCAAGGAGCTGTGATTTGACACCGTTGGACTATTTTTTGTGGGGAGCCGTCAAAGATAAGTGTTACGCCAATAAACCAGAGACGATTGAAGCTTTGAAGAACAACATTCGCGATACCATAGCCGAGATAGGACTGCACACAGTCGAAAATGTACTCAAAAATTGGACCGACCGTATTAGGTACTGCATGGCTAGCAGTGGCAGCCACATGCATGAAAGCATATTCCACTGTTTACCGGAAGGATTGAGTTTTCAAATAAAAAAAACAGCTTGAAAAATTATTTGGCGGATTCGATATAAGGCTGTGACCCGTAATGGCGTATATAAGAAAAGAGATTATTTCTGGAGTAATAGAGCGGTTGTTCGTGTACGATTGTATGTCAGCCTAGAAAGCTTGGAGGCCTTACATGTGTCTATGTTAGTCCCATATGTTATTCTCTACAAGAATTGTATTAAATGTGATCCGTAGCTTACTAGCCATAGGTATCCCTTCTGGTCCTTTCCTTGAAAAATGTTGTTAGGCTTAGGCTGGCCTATCCGCTTTATGATTGGAAACCTGTCATTCAGTAAAGAAAATGTTGCATCGTTAGCACTAACTAGTTCTTTCGGAGTGGTGGAAGCGCTATGCACCTTTCAAAAAGTTTAAATTAATGAAAAACATCAATTAATGTCCGACGACGAATAAGCCATCTATGCAAGCCTCCGACGATTCATCCCGGGTACTTAACACAAAAGTAGAGCAGTATCTCCACGTGGATGTCATAAAATGTGTGTTAAATTTCAAGCTCCACATAGTTTTGCTGTTGTTTCACTATTAACCCTTTTAGAGTTACTTTAACTAAACAAAACATGTATTTCAGCGCACATATACGCCATTTTAAACACATATACACATATACCCACATATACCCACAATACAAATACGTGTCCTTTGCAATAACCTCATTTTAGGACATTCGAAGGATTAACGAGTTCTGGTCCGCCGGTCTGAGAAAATCTGCTGACCATTTTAAGCGAAGAGATAGATGTGTTTGCTTGAATGTGCATAATATATTCGTAATAACATTTCCCAATCCAGTGGCCTGTCGTAAGCATTTTTCAGCAATTTCATCCCTTTTTTGGACACTTTTGCTTAAGGGGTAAATGCGTACCAACGTATGTATTTTAAATGTGCATGTGTCTATCTGGGCGTATGTGTGTATGTACGGACACTTTCATGTATGTATAACACCTCGAAACGGTCCAGCATCACTCATGCCTCCACTGCGACAAACTTCAGCCATTCCATCGAAATACAGCCACTATTTACCCGACCCAACCAAGCCGATAGACTTGGCTGCTGTTAGGACCTCTCTGGGCTGATGATACGCTCACAGTACGCAATTATTAAACAAGTCGGTGGCGCGTAAAATTCTGTCCTCAAAGCAGCGCAGCAATCAACGCACAATGCGGATGGACAGACTGACCGACCGACACACGGATGGACAGACTTGAATTGCGGTCCAAGGCCAAAATTGAAATCGCAAAAGTTTATTTAACGAAAAGTGAAAGGGTTCATTTCGTACTGGACAGAGTATAAACACAAATACGCACACATTAATAAAAGCATAGTAGGTATATTACTAGTATACGTGTATGTAGGTAAATAAGTATACATTATGTGTACATAAGCCTACATAGGAACGCACACGTGTGGCGTTTTTAATATTCCCTCATTCCCCTGTCTAGTTTTCTCAATGGTACAGTATTCGAATAAAAATTTTTTTACTATTCTATATATATTATATATATATATATATTTATGTATGTATGCATGTTATATATATATATATATATATATATATATATATATATATATATATATATATATATTTATGTAAATATATATGTATAATATACATAAATTCACTAAATAGAACCACCAAATTTAATTGTTAATTTGAACAAAGTGTAAGAAGCATTTTTTTTGCATTTGTCATTTTAGACAGAAATTTCTACTTTTTGCTTCATTCATTATAAATCATATGCGGACCCAGATAGGAATATAAGCCCTATAGAAATTTAATGTTGCAGCGCTATTCTTTGTTTTGTCCTTGCATTTAAAAATTAATTTTCAATTAAAACTCATTAAAATGTAAAATTTAATTTTTCTATTAAATTCTATTATACATTTATAATTAAAATAAGACAAGGTTAAACATTAACTTGAAGCCAAACAGTACATCCAATGCAACGATTTTTCCGAGGTATTCTAACCTGCTAAACTTGAAAATTATATTACAAAATTTTCAAGCTTTCAACGTTAACGGCAAAAGCTTTAAGGGTGAGTTAGTTTTATATCACAAATTTGCTATGTCCTTATTGGAAAACCCTTTTATATAATCAGAAAGGGAAGAACAGATAATGGTGATCTATGTGGGATACTATTGAACAGTGTTAGTGTTTCGGAATATGTTTTGTCAATATAGGCTTTAATTTTCTTTTGTGATACATACTGACTTTTTATAAAATTATAATAATTCCATGCAATTGATCAATAATTGAATGATTGTCAAACCATACCCACTTTGCCAATAGAATTTACATCTCCTGATGTATTCCAAATGTCATCCTTGTATCTCAAATGAATGATTTTCAGTATAAGTACGGTACATATACTCATATATGCACTTATTAATAAGTTGTTATTTTTATATTAAAAAATAGCTTCCAACACTCCAACAGCTTCGAAAACCACGTACTTACCAAATTCGATGGCTTAACTATAGCAATGTATTGCCATTGACAAGCTCTCAGACTGAGATCTAGGGATCAGAATGACAATGCTAATTTAGTAAATTTTAGGCAAATTATTACGAATTATCTATTACCGCATTTATACGCTTTCTAGTGTTTCCTGATTAAAAGAAGTGTATGATAACACTAAAATAAACTTGTAAAATTCCGGGGCAGTCCTAGTCGAATGCAAAAAACACGAAGTCTCTATCTATTACCGTTTCCGAGATCCATTCGTTCATACAGACGGACAGACGGACGGACAGACGGACATGTCT
Source organism: Leucophenga maculata (assembly GCA_035044805.1). Classification (NCBI taxonomy): domain Eukaryota; kingdom Metazoa; phylum Arthropoda; class Insecta; order Diptera; family Drosophilidae; genus Leucophenga; species Leucophenga maculata. The sequence goes on along the minus strand of JAWNNP010000157.1, from coordinate 11,082 downwards.
ATATCGACTCCTCTATCACTCCTGACCATAATGGGGGTAACTTTGGGGGGTCTCCGACCATTATTTCTACCTGTTACATACATTTGCACAAAACCAATAGGCTCTTGTAACTTCGGTACAGGGCCTAAAAAGAAAAATACAAAATAAAATTGTGCATAATTTAAAGAAAATAATTCATAAAAAAGGATTGTTCATGCAATGCAAAACGAAACAATTATTGCATAAAAGACTAAGTGAAATACACTTAAATTCATTGGCAACGCAAATACGAGGGTTGCTACATATATTTCTATCCTGAGGAACAAAACATGCTGCCAGATGCAAGCTGACGTCTCCATTGTAAAGCCTGAAATTTTTTGGGCCTAACTTACTGTGAACACTTTGACGTAAGAGCGCAATTTGGTTTCTTTAAAGGTACCTGAAAAATTCATCTCGGTCAAAAAATGGAACTAAGCCGTTATAATTTTCGTGCGATGATTTATTACGAAGACAAGAGTGCACCACAAACTGGTACAAGGAATTCAATCTTGGCCGCAGCTCGCTCACCGACGAATTTCGTGAGGGTGGTTTGCCAGAAAACATCGATGCTTTGTGTGAACTGTTAAAGCAGGATCGTCATGTGATATACCGTGAGATTGAGGCATCCCCGGGCATTAATAGGGCTAGCATAGATACATTATTACATGAACATTTGGTCGTCAGAAAGGTTTGTTCACTTTGGATACCGCTTAATTTGACAATCGCACAAAAGAAGGCTCGTGTCGATTGGTGCAAGCAAATGCTGAAGAAATTCATGCAAGGTGCAACAAAAGCCGTTTACTCAATCGACACAGGTGACGAATCGTGGATATATGCGTATGAGCCCGAAACAAAACAGCAGTCAACCGTTTGGGTCTTTCAAGACGAGCAAAACCCAACAAAAGTTATTCGCTCGCGCAGCACATCGAAACAAATGATAGCATGTTTCTTCTCGAAATCCGGACATGTTGCTTCCATGCCACTTATGGAAAAAAGGACGAACAATTCTGAGTGGTATACAACCATTTGTTTGACTGAAGTGTTCGATGGACTGAGAAAAACCAACTGACGAAGACGAATCATACTTCATCATGATAATTCGAGCTCTCAAACTTCGGCAGCAACAAATGAGTTTTTGGACGCTTAAACTATCAAATTGATGGGTCATCCGGCGTACAGCCCTGACTTGGCACCAAATGACTTTCAGTTCCTTCACATCAAAAACAAACTGCGCGGACAGTGGTTTTCAACTCCTGAAGAAGCTGTTGATGCCTTCAAAACGCATGTTTCAAAGCTATCTCTTTTGGAATGGCAGAAGTGCTTCACAAAATGTTTCGGGCAAATGCAAAAGTGTATCGATGTTAATGGTGAATATTTTGAAAAACAATAAAGCGATTTTTTCTTATAAATTACCGTTTTATCATGGTTAGGCTAGAAATATATGTAGCAACTCTCGTATCAAAGCATCGATCCATCGATGGTAATGCAGGCTATTGTGGATGACAAGTACACGTAAGAAAAATACATAAGGTTCAATTTATTATTTTTAGGCCCTGTACCGAAGGTACAAGAGCCTATTGGTTTTGTGCAAATGTATGTAACAGATAGAAATAATGGTCGGAGACCCCCAAAGTTACCCCCATTATGGTCAGGAGTGATAGAGGAGTCGATATAGACATGTCCGTCTGTCCGTCCGTCCGTTTGTATGAACGAAAGGGTCTTAGAAACGGTAATAGATAGAGACTTCGTGTTTTTTGCATTTGACTACCCCTCCCCCCTTCTCCATAAAATCACCACTTAAGGTAAAAACAGGAATTTATTGTTGGACACTGGTGTTTTTGTGCCAACCTAGCCCACCCTGCCATGATCATTGAACCATACATTTTACCAATGATCTCTTATAGTAATTGGTCTACACTTACATAGCTTTAAGATCGAGCGAAATCCTTAAATTAACTAAAATGTCATGATAATTAATAGATATAAACATTAATTTGAATTGACAATATGTTTTAATTATAAATAGATAAAGCGAAAAAGAAGATTTTACATATTAATATTAAGATTACGGAATTCATGTTTAATTTTAGGTAGATAAAGCTAATTATAAAATTTTACTTATTAAAAATTCATTTAAATATAAATAATCATTATTACGTAAAATATGTGGTTTGTGTGCAATAGAAATCATAAATAGTATGGCATTTAAATTTGTAATGCACAAAGTATATATAACCCTTTACGGTTGATAATTATTGTTTAAAATAGATAGACATAAAAATAGTTATTAAGTGCATAGTTAAATATTTTAGAATTTGTTAAAACTTCGTTTTTGTTTGATAAGTTTTCTTACTTATCAAACATTATTTAACTTTAATAGATTCTTTTTTTTATTTATCGTTACGAAAAAAAAAAAATTTTATTTACTCTTAATCGTGAAGTTACCAAAAGAATTTACCCTTCCATAATAGTGTAGGGGATAACGATAAAGAGTATATTTTAAGCAAAGCTTTAGATCGCTAATTGTAACTGCTTTTGTTCTCTTAAATTGGTTATGTATCAATTAATAAAAACAGAGGAAAGAAAAAAATATTATACACTCACGCTGATGTTTGTTTGAGCTGCTCCCACGATGAAAAGATTTTCATGTGCTTCATTATAAAAATTACGCGATTAAGGGATTTTACTTATTATGATACAATAATTTTACTCATTATGATTTCCTTGGCACTTTTAAAACATTTGTAAATGTCGCATATTTGTAAGCAAATGCACTTATTTTAATAAACAAAAAACATATTACTGGAACTTTCTCTTAAACAAACTTCTTTAGCAAATTATTAAAACATTTTTCGAATTAAACTTTTATGTAATTTTTGATCGTGTTTTCCATAATTTATGCACTTTTCATTTTAATATATTTTTTACGCTATTTAGGGTTCGTTTTGTGCTATTTAGGCCCTGTACCGAAGGTACAAGAGCCTATTGGGTTTGTGCAAATGTATGTAACAGGAAGAACTAATTGTCGGAGACCCCCAAAGTTACCCCCATTATGGTCAGGAGTGATAGAGGAGTCGATATAGCCATGTCCGTCTGTCCGTCTGTATGAACGAAAGGATCTCGGAAACGGTAATAGATAGAGACTTCGTGTTTTTTGCATTCGACTAGGACTGCTCCGAAATTTCACAAGTTTATTTTAAAATTTTGCCCCTCCCCCCGTCCCCATAAAATCACCCCTTAGGGTAAAAATTTCTTCGGCACAAAAAAGTACATCAGTATAAAGTTAACGTCCTTCTTAGCCCAAATCAAAAAAGTTCATCAAAATCGGATAATAAATGACGATTTTATAAGCAATTGAATTTGAACGACCCCCCTTTTCTTTTCATTCATATTCGCGCACTGAGAAGTGGTCATGTGTTTGATCATATGCTCGGGAAACATTTAATGTGTTTGTTAGGCGACCTGAACTGGTACAGGGCCTCTTACAGTCGGTTACGACCGACTGAAATTTCCTTACTTGTTTTTTTATGTCATTTTTGCGTTGATTTTATCAGTTTTTAGCGCAGTTTTCTGCCACTTTGTTGCATAAAACAACAACACAAAATTACACAAAACAAAATTATTTTATATTACACTAGCTGTACCCGGCACGCTTTGCTGCGCCCAGTAAAAATTATTTTTATTAAACAATATATTCTCCTCCTACTCGACTCCAAGCATTTCTCTAATTCTTCCAGCCATATTCAAAACCGATAAACAAAATATTTTTTAAAATATGAAACTTTATTCTCTTTTCTTAACCTGATTACTTCATCCGATCCCATTAACATGTATACCAAATGTCATCCATGTACTTCAAATGGATGCAAAGGTATGTTGAATTTTGTTTATCGCTTGTATGGGGGTAGGGCACAGTCCCCTTCGATTTTGACCAAACTTAACACGATTACTTTTCACGATCCCATTAACATGTGCAATAAATTTCGTCCCCGTAACTCAAATGGATGCAAAGATATGTTGAATTTTGTTTATCATTTGTATGGAGGGTGGGGCACAGCCCCCTCCCATTTTGTCGAGCCTTAACACGTTTACTTTTCCCGATCCCATTAACATGTGTAATAAATTTCGTCCCCGTACCTCAAATGGATGCAAAGATATGATGAATTTTGTTTATTGCTTGTATGGGGGGTGGGGCATAGCCCCCTCCGATATTGACCAAACGTAACACGATTACTTTTCCCGATCCCATTAACATGTGTAATAAATTTCGTCCCCGTACCTCAAATGGATGCAAAGATATGATGAATTTTGTTTATCGCTTGTATGGGGGGTGGGGCACAGCCCCCTCCGATTTTGACCAAACGTGACACGATTACTTTTCCCGATCCCATTAACATGTGTAATAAATTTCGTCCCCGTACCTCAAATGGATGCAAAGATATGATGAATTTTGTTTATCGCTTGTATGGGGGGTGGGGCACAGCCCCCTCCGATTTTGACCAAACATGACACGATTACTTTTCCCGATCCCATTAACATGTGTAATAAATTTCGTCCCCGTACCTCAAATGGATGCAAAGATATGATGAATTTTGTTTATCATTTGTATGGGGGGTGCGGCACAGCCCCCTCCGATTTTGACCAAACGTGACACGATTACTTTTCCCGATCCCATTAACATGTGTAATAAATTTCGTCCCCCTACCTCAGATGGATGCAAAGATATGATGAATTTTGTTTATCGCTTGTATGGGGGGTGGGGCACAGCCCCCTCCGATTTTGACCAAACTTTACTCGAACACTCTCCTGAATGAACTGAAGATCGTCTGTGAATTTCAGCTCAATCGGTTGGATGGTTTTGCTTCCTATAAGGAACATACATACATACATACATACATACATACATAGATATATACAAGATTCATTTTTATATACATATATAGATATTTCTTTATCACTGCTCCGTCAGCAACAATGCGAAGGTCGACGTAGACTGATCTACGTACAGGTGACGATGTTGTGTTTGGCGTGGATCTCTTGCTCAAAGCTCTCCATTTTGAGTAAGAGTTTTCTTGACGTTTGTTCCCTTTTTGTAGAAATTACAACAAAAACAAAACAAAACGCCTAATCCGGTATACGGACTAGGCGCCCTAAACACAAATGTTGATGCCGCCTATGCAATTTGGGTTTGAGCTAAGATTTGCAATGTTTGCGAGTTGATTTAAATTGCATTAAATAAGTATATTTTTATATGCATTATATATGCATTAAATACGATGTGCTGCAACTATTTTGTATGTGCGGTGCAAAACAAATCAAAAAAGGTTGAATAATAGGTTTCAAGACGGGAATGTAAGAAATAATTTCGGATTATCTTTTTATTTATTTTGTAACTTGAAGGTCCGACAACGTAGTTGACCTGGTGACGATCGCCAATGAAAAAATAAGGCTGTCGTGATCTGTCGGTCAAATTAGACCTCGGAACACGAGGAGTTTGTCGGAACTGACGAGTCAGTGCCCTCTATTGGGAGATTTGGATGTCATAAAATTGACAGCAATTAGTGTTGACAAAATGACTCTGCACTAACGATTTGGCGCGCTGCATAATTTTTAAATTTATTCAAATTTGTTGAAAATTAAATAAAATCCTAAAAATTATTGCAAACAATAATTTAGTTTAACTGAGTGACAAGCGCCACTACATAAGTTAAGTTTATTTCTTATTTAGAATGTCTGGCAAACATTTCTCGATCAAAGGATCGTAGGAAGCACATTCAAAAGTAGGTCATTGAACCTTGGAAATATTTATATTAAAATAGTTGGCTTAACACGAAGCCTGTAACGAATTTAAATCTGTCTGAAATAGACAGTGTTGGGAGACATAAGAATAAGAGAAGCCTAATCACCAGCGAATATGAGCATGATTGGTTGCTAAAGGTAAACTATTTATAAATACTAGGAAGAACGATGGTCGACGATGACTGCCTTGTGGAACTCCATAAAATATATCAATAGTTTAAGATAATTAATCAATAAAACTTTTTGAGATTTACACACAATGTAGGATTTCATCCAGTTTTAAATACATATATCTATGTATATATGTATTTAAAAATGTTAAGTTCATGTGTACGGTTCAAAGATTGTTTTTGTATAAGTTTGTTCAAAATCAAAGGATGCTATACCCCAACATTTGAGGTACGGGGACGAAATTTAGTATACATGTTAATGGGATCGGGAAAAGTAATTGTGTTACGTTTGGTCAAAATCGGAGGGTCTATACCCCCATACAAGTGATACAAAGAAGAAATTTGGTATACATGTTTAGAGGATCTGAAGTCAACCTATTAAGTTTAGTCAAAATCGGAGGGGGCGTAACCCCACCCACCATATAAGCGATAGACAAAATTCGTCATAACTTTGCATTCATTTGAGGTATATATAAGGAGTTTTGTGAGTTATTTGTTTGCTTTCGTCTTTGGCTTTTTACTTTGACAAGATGTTTTATATTTGACTAGCTTTTACCCGCGACTTCGTCCGCGGATCTTCCGATAAAAAATGGTATATTACTTTTCTAATTTTGCCTCATTTGTGAAACTATAGGGGGGTTGTGTACCGCTCTCTAATTTTACCAAACTTAACAGGTTGACTTCTCCTCATCCTCTTAACATGTATACCAAATTTCATCTCTGTACCTTAAATGGATGCAAAGATATGACAAATTTTGATTGTCAATTATATGGGGGGAGGGGCAACGCCCCCTCCGATTTTGTCAAAACGTAGCACAATTACTTTTCCCGATCCCATTAACATGTATACTAAATTTTGTCATTCCATCTATCTCCATTCCAAAATTCAGACGAATTGGTTGAGCGGTTTAGCCGCAAGAGAGGAACATCCATACATATGTACATACATCCATAGATACATACAAACTTTCGCATTTATAATATTAGTAGGATTAGAAAGAGGTACTTGAGTGTTTCATTATTATTTAATAGAAATATTAGACAGACAGGTTTTGTTTAATAACGATGATTAGGATGATTAGAGACAACTACCTTCAACGTATTGATATACGTGTATTAGGTCGGTAGAATCTGGGTTTGTATATACAAAGATGTGTTTATATGTGTTTATACATGTATGAATGCAAAAATTTGCACAGTTGCTTCACCCATCTTGTCTCATTCATCTGTTAGCTGTTTTGAAACCTTACGCTGAGATATCCTTCCGAGTCAAGTTAAGTCACAGACAAGCAACGCATTCGCCAAAAAGAAATTTCAACTTTTGTCATCTTAAAATGCTAACCCTCCCTTTTCGCAGTGAAAACTAATTGCGTTCGGTCACAGTACCCACTCTGAGTCCATGGCAAATGCGCGTTTTGTATTCCGAACCGGCAAAGCCAATTTGCATTGAGCCCGAGGAAAAGTGAAGGAGATGACTTGCATATGAACGAGCAGGCACATATACGAATGTACATAAAATACCCACAAGCCCGCATATCCACTTCAATACTCACAGTACACTGTTCCTTTTGGTCATCGCCATATATTAGTCGTTGTCCTTTGAATAAAACACGAAAGACTAATGCTTCAGTTCAGGCTGCATCGAAATAACTGAGACGAAAAGCAATCGGAGTCTAATGGGGTTCGCCGATGTCAGCACAAATGTTGGATAACTTTCTTTGCCGGAATTATTATCGTTTCCAGCGCCCTGGTTTGTTAGCTGAACGTTGCACTGTTGTTTAAGTTCAACTCTAAGTAAGCAGTCAATCAAATTTTAATATGCAAAAAGTGTGAATAGTGTACATATTTTGTTACAAGCTTTGTAATACCGAAAAAGGTGATATCAGAGATCCCATAAATTGCTTTGATAAGTTTGACAGAACGAATCGATTCATTTTTTTCCCCGTATCAACATGTCTTTCTAATTATCAGTACAAAGAACCAGGGAACTACCAAATGGTTAAGATCCCCAAGTTGATATGCCCACTCCATATTTGAAATAAAAGTAATGTGCCTCACCTATATGAGCACATTATTGAAGTGAAACTGCTGAACAAAATTGTAGAAATCTGCATTTTGAATAATCGATCTTTCATTTCTTTTGTTGTTTATGTAAATCATTTACTATGTTATGTTTTAATGACAAAGTTATCAGTTCTTAGCACAAAATCAAGAAGAATTAAAATCTACATTCTTCCATTACACATCTTCTCATCATGAAAGTCGTTTAGTCAACATTTGTCTGCCACATGGTAACATGCAATGTGGCAGACAAATGTTGGTTATACTCTCCATTCAACAAAACATTTCCATTTCCAAAACATTGTACTTCAAAACATAGTTAAAGCTCCGTGGTACATACGCAATAGCGATCTTCATCGTGACCTTGATGTAGATATGGTCGTCGTCAAAATAAAAAAATGTGCAAAGGCGCACAAATCTCGAATTGACGATCAAGCCAACAAAGAAGCATCATCGCTAATGCAAAGTGCAGGTCTACGAAGACGTTTAAAAAGAACGAAACCATGCGACTTAGTTGAAATCCCATAAACAACGAATCCTAAGTCGCTGTAAAATTGACTAGGATTCATCAACTCTTTTAAATTCAATCAAAAACAAATTGCTAGTTAACTTTTAAGTTAGGTGCAGTGTATGAATTTTAATTTTTTATGTTTAATTAGGTTAAATATTCTATAAATTAAATAATGAAGAAATATATAAAAAAATATTTTGGTATATAAGCCCACCTTTTGTTTAGACTAGACAAAGCGGTCTCTTTCAAAGCTCTTGATACCCAACAACAAATTGTGTGCGCTCTTTTTTTAGTCTGCGTTTATCTACTTGCTTCAATGCAAGTAGTATCATAGTGTAATAATACATAGTGACGCCAGTTCACCATGCGCTCTCAAAAAATAGCTACAGTTGAGAGAGGATAGCTACAGTTCAGAGATGATAGCTGCACTCAGTATGCGACCGATCGTTTCCCTGTTATTACTCTCAAAAAATGCTCTTAGCTCCATATATTGTGAGAGTTCCGCCACCTTCTTTAATTGTACCATTATTATGTTCAAAAATGCATATCATTCAATAAAAGAGCGAAATGATGTGTAAAACCAAACAGCAGCAACAACAGCATCTCTCTCTCTCATGCATAAACACTCATTGTCCACACTTCAGACGCACAAGCCAATGCGTATCCCCTCAAGCATCATCATCTTGAATTCCGTTTCACATTTTTTGAACTTACGTTTCGCTAAAGAAGTTTCACTTCACAAAAAAAAAAAAAAAAAACAAGGAGAATTAAAAACTTGGTCTTCTCTAAACAAACTATTTTGCTATTTAAAAAAATCTTTCAAAGAAATCTACGATTTTTTATGATCCGCTTTTTTTTTAGGCCCTGTAGAGACTTCGTGTTTTTTGCATTCGACTAGGACTGCTCCGGAATTTTACAAGTTTATTTTAAAAACTTGCCCATCCCCCCCCCCCCCTTCCCCATAAAATCACCCCCAAGGGTAAAAATTTCTTCGGCACAAAAGAAGTATAGAGATATCGTCCTTCTTAGCAAAAATCCGAAAAGTTCATCAAAATCGGATAATAAATGACGATTTTATAAGCAATTGAATTTGAACGACCCCCCTTTTCGTTTCATACATAAAAAAATGGTTTAAAAGGCACTTAGTCGGGCAGTGAGAAGTGGTCATGTGTTTGCACTGGTACAGGGCCTATTACAGTCGGTTACGCCCGACTGTGATTTTCTTACTTGTTATAGCTTTAACTCGTTCTTAAAAAATCCGAAATATTACGAGATTAATAAAAAAAAACTGATGACACATTTCTTACGTTCAAATTTTTCAAATATAATATATGAAGGCTAGGCATACCCCATAAAGTGTATACATTCTTAATCGGCAGCAAAACTCGAGACGAAAAAGATGTGTCCGTCTGTGTGGATATCCGTATGAGCATCGAGAACTTGGAGACTATAAGAGACTTTAAATCTGAATATTTAGACTGTCCTATCCCTCTTCAGATAACAAGTATACAATGAACTTTCCAGCCTTTAACGGAAATCCCCGATACAAACCAGCCGCAAATCTATTTTGTATGAGTAAAAGGGTTGATCCTTTAATACACTTTTCACACTCTTTACTAAAGGTGATATTGCAATTATATTGTAAAAATGGTTGTAACGCTGTAAAATAGGCATTGTACACCCCATAAACTTTATATAATGCTTATTAACACGATCTGACATTCTAACCATATTTTCCTATCTGTGTATACGTGTATGGCATACACTGTATGCTCCCCTTCTTCAAGCTTTGATATATTGATTTGAAAGTTAGTAAGGATACTTTTTTACCTATGTGTTATACATTTACGAATATTGCCGTAAGATAAAAAACAGTATACTTGACAGAGTTGTAGAAATGTTGCAGTGATGACCTTTATCTAAATGATGATGGGGGTGGTGTGACATATGAAATCAGGACCAACAAATACTAGACAAATTAACCAAATAATGATACCAAAATATTTTCAAAAACATTCAGATAGACATGTCAAGATCAACGACATGTCCTTCTATCTGTATGTTGTTGAATATATTAGTTAGTTAGTTAGTTAGTTAGTTATATGGCCGTCAACCGTCTGCCGGTCATGGCTATGTCTAGGAAGGCGCGCCAGCCTCCATAATCTTGTGCGTGCTGGCGCCAGTCGTTTTGAATGCCAAGTACGGAGAGATCTCTCCATACCTGGTCATTCCATCGAGTGCCCAGTCGTCCTCTATGTCGGCGTCCACCAATCAAGTTTGGGCCCCCTATGTAAACCATGCGTGCTGGAGTTATTTCATCCATTCGAATGAGGTGCCCAGCCCAGTGCTGCCGCTGGAATCTTATGCGCTGGACTATGTCAACCTCAGCGAATAGCTCGTACAGCTCGCGGTTCATACGGGACCTAAACTCGCCAACTCTAATAGGACCAAAGATCCTGCGAAGAATCTTCCTCTCGAAGACTTCCAACGCTTTCTCGTCCGATTCAAGCACGGTCCATGCCT
>JAWNNP010000154.1:0-32222 GCA_035044805.1 Leucophenga maculata | reverse complement strand
GATGCAAAGATATGACAAAATTTGTTTGTCGCTTATATGGGGGGTGGGGCAACGCCCCCTCCGATTTTGTCAAAACGTAGCCTATTTTCTTTTCCATCATCCCATCTATCTCTATTCCAAAATTCAGACGAATTGGTTGAGCGGTTTAGCCGTAAGAGAGGAACATACATCCATACATACATCCATCCATACAAACTTTCGCATTTATAATATTAGTAGGATTTTGGCGAAATACTGATGAAGCGCAACCACGCCAACTCAGCCGAGTTGAGTGACCGTTATAAGAGCAAAGCCCTACAGCATATATTGAGACCGAAACCATCACTATTGGCACACTGGGCAAAGGAAACCTGCACGTCTCCGCAAGAGTGGGTGATAATGCAGTAGGCTTTGTCATTGACACTGGTGCAAGGCGCTCACTCTTAAGCACCAATCAACAATTTGTCTCTTGGGCGCATGCAATAATGTCATTCCAGTTCATGGAGTGAGCATTATTAAGTTCAGGCTAGGAACAAATACATATCGGCATGAGTTTGTATTTGTTCCGGATCCGTTCCCCACTATCCTCGGAATCGATTTCCTCATGAGCAAAGGGGCGGTTGTCAACCAACAGAACCTTCATCTAGAGTTTCCGGAAGGTTCAATAAATCTTATCGCAAGGTTCAATAAATCTCATTAGCGTACCGTATCCCAGGCGGACCAAGGTCGAAATTTTGAAGCAGAGTTTTTCAAAGGTGTGCTTTCATTCTCGGCATGGATTAAACGAGGACGACTCTTCTATATCCCCAATCTGATGGCATGGTGGAGCGCTTTAACCGCACGCTTTTGGACTATTTGGCAAAGTTCATCGAGACCGACCAGCCCGAATGGGATCGAGTCTTACCACTTGCATTAATGGCGTACAGATCGGCGCGACACGCATCAACCGTTATAACACCATCGATGCTGGCCATGGGCAGAGCTCAACGTCTACTGGCTGATTTAGTTTTCGGTGCAGCACCCAGCGCAAATATACCTAGCTGTGGTCATAACATTACCCCCACTCCGACTCAAAATGCTCTTGCTCGAGTCCATCTACGTATGCGCATAGCCGGTTTATGTGTACGACTTTGGACACCTTCCGCTTAGGCATCTGTAGGGGCACGACGAGATCTGATATGACTTCAAGAATTGTAGCTGGGCCTTTCCAATCACGCTGCAGTTTTGGGCAAAAACAGTTCCGCCTCTTCGGATTATAAATCCAGTCTTCAATTCTTCATAATTAATATCCTATATGGAAAATTAATATTCAAATGTATTCAACATAAAGGAGGACTAATAAATAAGAGGAATTTGGATTTAAATGCTTTCCAATAGTTATTCGTTTTAAAAACTGCTAGTTCAGCTCTTTATGCTGAAAATATGAAACGCTAAAAAATCTCATCGAATTTTTTTGATCTGTCACCGAGCGATTTTCTCTTCCCAAAAATGAAAAATGCAATGAAAGAAGCTTTTTACGATGACATTCCAGTCACACAGCCGTGATGCAGCTGCTAAAGAATATCCCAAATAGCGAGTTTAAAAAGTTTGTGGATAAATGAGCGTTCCAAAAGTTGTATTAATCGTATTTTGAATAAATATTAGCTTTGAAACATAATACCATGCTTATTTTACTTTTTCACTAAAAAGATTGTTTATTTTTAGAACACACCGTGTACATTACGCTACACATTTCATGCAAAATGAACGAATAGGTATTGAAACAGGGAAAACATTATCAAACTGCTATCCTTGGCCTTCCTCAAGGCTCACACATTTTCATTATCCTATAATATAACTAGAAAAAAAAGATAGCTATACAGAACTATAAAATATTCTGCGCTTATACAGACGGCTTCCTTCCACCTCATACTGAACTTCAAAAACCTTAATCGTCAGCCGGCATGTGCCCACCGCTAGTGTAAAAACTTGCCGTCAGTAGCACTTTTCTGCTGACGTCCACAGCGCAATGCCTTTGCCGACATGTGCTGATCTGGCCTTTCGCCACGAGTAACTGTAAATTTTTACGAGAGCGAATATATCTGTCTTGTATTATTCATTAGTCTATGGAATCGTGCAGATCAAATGAATATAGCAAACAAAAAATTTAAAACATAATTTAAAATTCCGTCATATAGCAAGAAATTACCTTTTATGCTTCTGAGGATCACTGTACTGCTCAGGTACTAGATCAAAAAAACTTTGCGTTTTTCGCCACAACATCGGAGTCAAGGTTGGCAAGCCCTTTGTTTTATTGGTCTTTTCAATAATAATGCGATGCATTTCAGCCATTCGACGTGCTACAAGTGGCCAAATTTCTGGGAACAGTACACTCTTCGTATTCAGCGTGACTCCAGGAACATATTCATATGCTAGACCATTTTTAAATGTAGCGTACAATGACGGCGCCAATCCATATTTATGCAGTAAAAGAAAATTTTGTGTTTCAGCTTTGCGATCAATGAGTAGATCAGTTTTGTTCCCATATATTCGTACAAGCACAACATTTGGGGAATAATTTTCGGGGACATTTGGTTTTGTCAATAATACATCGTCGTTTTCAATCACTTCACAATTAGTAGCGGTAATTGTATTTTCCTCCCTATTCGTATTGTAATAAACCAACTTATCGCCGAGATATTGTGTAAGGTCATTGGATTGTGTACAGGCGACATTTCCACTAATTTTTGCAGCATCGATTTCGGTTTCTTTATTAAAACAACCAACAAGTTTATTTGTGATTCCATCGGTGAATTTCTGAAACATTAAGAAATTTATGATTTAATTAATACAAATAAATTATGTTACTTGTACAACTAACAAGTGTCAAAAATTTTCACAATTCGAACTCTTATATTAATGTGATATAGTAAATATAATAGATCTAGCCTTATTCGGAACAAATAAGGTTAGATATGTTACTAAAGTTTTAAGCCATAGTGTCACCGCTTTAATAGTTCAGTTAAGGCTAAACAGACTATTCCACTACATAAATAGTAAAAGTCCATATAGCTGTGTATTACAACGGAATTCACAGGTATAAAGAACAGAAGGTAATGAAAAGAAAGCAACATTTTTCTCGCTTTGCTTATCATACCATGTAATCAATACAATTTGTGACAGTGGTTTTTTTTTCCAAAATTTTTAGTTATAAGAATACTTTGTTATGTCTTAGGTTTAATGCATTATAAAAATCATTGCCATTAGTGCGTTTGAAAACATATAAAACAAGTAAGAAAATTACAGCCGGGCATAACCGACTGTAAGAGATCCTGTAGGTCGTCTAACAAACACATTAAATGTTTCCCTAGCTTATGACCACTTCTCACTGCACGAATAAGTGCCTTATAAAACATTTTTTTTTTGTGTATAAAAAAAAGGGAGGAAGAAAGTAATATAGGTCGTTCAAATTCAGTTGCTTATAAAATCGTCATTTATTACCCAATTTTTATGAACTTTTTGGATTTTGGCTTAAAGGGACGTTATCTCTAAACTGGGGGAGGGGCAACGTTTTGAAATAAACTTGTAAAATTCCGGAGAAGTCCTAGTCGAATGCAAAAAGCACGAAGTCTCTATCTATTACGGTTTCCGAGATCCATTCGTTCATACGGACGGACAGGCGGACATGGCTATATCGACTCCTCTATCAATCCTGACCATAATGGGGGTAACTTTCGGGGTCTCCGACCATTATTTCTACCTGTTACATACATTTGCACAAAACCAATAGGCTCTTGTACCTTCGGTACAGGGTCTAATAAAATACGATTGTTAAACCATTGGTGTACTTTGAACTATCGGCGTCTATTAAAAAATGTCGGCGTACAAAGAAACCTTGCAAAACCCAACAAAACGCTGGATATTTATTTTTGTCTAATTTGTTTCGCTGCAATGACTCGGCTTTTATACTCTTCTGTACTGAACTTTCAATTGGTTTTAAAAATTTTAATTCGTTATGTTGGTCGTTTGTCCGTTATTTCAAATATTTAAATGTAACAGACTATTATCAGCTGGTGTAAGCATCACTGATTTCAAAATACGTTAGTTTTTGAATGTCTTAAATACTAATGTTACAATCTCTGCTTTGATGCATACATTCGTCCCAAGCATAAATTAACATCACTGATTTCAAAATACGTTAGTTTTTGAATGTCTTAAATACTAATGTTACAATCTCTGCTTTGATGCATACATTCGTCCCAAGCATAAATTAACATAAAAGTGGAACGTTTCTTCGAGCGGCTTTTACCTGTGGTATGGTCTCGGGGTCCTTGAGTGATGCTATTTCGTATAGTTATGACCCAATCTTCTTCTGGATGATATACGAACCATCCCTTTTTAGTACAAAATTGGAAGATATACCTTTTTCTGCTGTGTTAAGGATATGTAAATTGACGTGTACTTTTGTGCCAATTTTGAAATGTGGTTGTGGTAAACGCTGTTTATCGACGTACTTCTTATTGCTATATTTTAGAAGTTGTTCGACAGCTTGGTGAGCTTGCGGAGGTATGGCATAATTTTTAATATAAAGCATTCATTCTCAGTGTTTTTCTTGTCATTTTGTCATATATATTACTGTGAAATATGCAGCTTAAAATCCTGTCTTTTCATATTATGCTCTATTTAAGCGAATTTAAGACCCCACGACATGTGGTTGCTCTTAACTATAAAAGAAAGTTGCGTCGCTAAATCTCTCTTCTTTCGGCGGGATTTGATTCTGGATAATAAATAGGCGTAAAACGGTTGATTAATTTTCAAACAAAAAGCAACTTTTTGCATAATTTCTGATATGAACAGCACGCCATTATCAGTTTTTTGCGTTTTTAAGTGGGAATATTTCAGGTTATCGTGTAGCGACGTCCTCGGCACATAAAATACACTGATATCCATTGTTTGTCATAGGAAGTGGTACAAACAAATTTACAGCTGATACTTCAAACCTTTGCTGCTGTTTGAAGTAGTTAAATCGGTTTCGTATATGAAACCGGTGACAATCAATAAAATTGTTTACGTGTTGAATTATATTATCCCTTATGCCAGTTTAAATAAAGTTTGGCGTGGTTCTCTGCAGAGTGCGGTCAATACCGTAATAACCAGCAACTTCATGATCATGAAAATCACTTAAAATCTAATCTCTTCATGCTCTTAAATTGGTACTACCAGCTGTGCATCTTCACTGTCTTTTTCTGCATTACAATATAGAATACCGTTGTTCATTACGTAGCCTCTGTTAGACCTATGGATATTATGCTGGTTTTGAGATAGTCATCTTTTAATTGTTCATTTCGAATATCTTTTGTCAAACAGCGTGGTAGATCGATTTGAAATGAACATATAAGAGAGTTTTTTTGAGAGATGGGAGGAATTTGCTTTAGATACATTGTGAGGAAAGTTGTTGGCTGCCATTTACTTGGGAATGGCCAACAGTGATTCTTGTGCAAACGGTCAAAGCAGCTCACAACATCTGCTAGAACACATATCTCCTGGGTTGCCCCTGAACAGCCGTTCGAAAGTGAGCTAATTCTGCGAAGGCGACAAAACCCCCTCTTGATTAGGGGTTGGTGCGCTGGGCTTGGGACCCCCCACCGTAAAAAAATTAACTCCAATAAAAACAAAATGGAAGCCTCACATGGAACTCTATGATGACGTCCCCCGTTAACGATATAAGGACCACGATTTACAGAATTTACCTGGAATGCCCGCACCCTTAATTGGGATAGTGCAAATATCCAGCTGGTTGATGTCCTCGAAAGATACAAGGCAGACATCACTGCAATCCAGAAAATGGTATGGTTAGGACGGTGATGCCCAACAAAAGCATCCTGTGACATCTACTACAGCTGACATAAGAGTAAGCACGAATTTGTATGCGGTTTCGTGAGTAGGAAATTATGTAGCTTTTTCTCCAGATTCACTCATGTTGCCGAGCGCCTGGCCGCGATACGCATCAAGGCTAAGTATATTAATATAAGCCTGATTTAAACGCACGCCCCGACGGAATAAAAGGACTACGATGCTAAAGATGAGTTCTATGGTCGCTTACAATATCTATACTAGCGCTAACCCAAAAACGATGTCAAAATCGTGCTTGGCGACTTCAACGCTAAAATTGGAATCTTTAGCCTAACCGTCGAAAAATTAAGCCTAAAGGTAATTATTGGTTACACATAACTTGCGACTAATTCTTGGTACGACGAGGGTTATCTCAATGCAACTGTAGAGAAGAAAGCTTCCTTAGAGTGAACTCTGCGGTCGGTAGCAACCCACACTATTACAGAATGATATCGAGAGAAACAGAGAGAGGAGAAAAGCCTTTTCAAACGCAAGAATAAGAAGCAATAAAGGCGGGAGTTTGAAGATGTTGAGATGTTATGTAACAGAACAGAATCTCGAAAATGTTATCAAAATGGTAGCGTCTGACCTAAGGTTTTAAGCCCGGAGTATCTTTCTGTAAGGATAAAAAGGGAAATCTGGTAACAGATGGTCAGGAATCACTGAAATTATTTATAAGTCATTTTTCTAAACAAATAAGATGCGATGAAGCGCACAATTCCGCCGATAGAGTAATGACTCCGGAACCACCAGTTAATGATGTCATGTAGAGCCACCGGACTACAACGAGGTCGAGTCGGTTACTAAAAAGCTGAAAAATAACAAAGCGGCAGAGTCTGATGGACTGTCAGCTGAGTTATTAAAGACTGGCGTCGAAGAGTTAGTTAGGTGTACGCACAAACTTTTTTAGACTGGAGTCTTAGTGTTCTCTGTCCTATCTTTAAGAACGGACACTCCGCTGTTTGTGCCAACTACCGCGGAATAAGTTTTCTTTTCTTCGGATATAAGATTATGTTATGTATTTTGCAATAGTCTGAAGACATATACGGATTCACTGATAGGACCATATCAGTGTTGTTTCAGACCAGTCGATCAGTGACCAAATATTCACATTACGTCAAATCTTGGAAAAGATCCGTGAGTTTTAAAAAGACTCACGCCACCCACTGCACTAGGTATACCGGCAAAAATTGTTCCTCTTTGCATAATGACGGTATTACACACACGAAGCGTTGTCAGGGTGGGAAAAAAAAGAGGTTTCAGGCAGGGCGATACGCGGTCGTGCGTTTTTTTTCAATCTTTTGATGGAATACATCCCACGCCAGTGCTCGTACATATAGAATATGTCGGGCTCGATCTTGCAAAAGGGAGTGATGCCGCTCGCGTACGCCGATGACGCGCTTTCCTGCATGCGGCCATGACCGGAAGACGGTTGACGGCTATTAAAGTTGGTACGTAATTAATTCACCGATCGGTAGTAATGCGTACGTTCGAAAAGCACACTCAAACCGAGAAGTTTAAAATCAAACTGATATGAGATGCATTATTCTATTTTCGAGTTTATATAGTTGCACTGATGGTTTGATTTCGAGCAAATATTGAAATGATATGTCGAAATGAGTGTTTGTTTCTGAAAGACACGATCGTCTCGAACGAATATTAATAATTTCACTTCGGGTACAACGTACACGAATTAATTTTGAGCGAACCACATACACTCGAGTTTGTGCAATAAATTTTGTGCAGTGCATTATGTGTACATGCCTATCTTTTGGCTCGTATACACACACGAAACCCTTTTCTGTGTTGTAAAAAAAACAATTGAAAAAGGACTCACAAAAAGTCAAGTTCTAAAAAAAAATCGTGTTCAAGAAAACGTCCGTAGAAAAATCTGTTTCGGACTAGAGTTTAAAGTGATCGGACATAACAAATAAATAATAATATATAACAAACAGTTAATTTTGGTTGCTTATCGCATTGCAAATCTCGCTGCGTTCTATTTTTAGACACTAATCCGCTAGTGTCTGTAAATTGTTTTTGCACCGTCTAACGGCGGTGTTCCTGCTGAGATAAGTACAGATGCAGTTGTTCTTGTGATTAGTGCGCTTGCCCAACGGGCAAGCTTAAGGCCTGCGGGCTTTGTTTTCGGTTAGTCGATTAATTGCAAATATGCAAGAAAAAACTTCGCAACTAACTGAAGAAATGAGTAATACGCTGAATAGCAAAATAAATGAGAAGCCTCAGTGCAACTTCCAAGGAAAAGCGCATAATGCGGTCATCGCCAATGAAATATCCACAAAAGCAGCGACACTGGCCACTAGAACTGCTATAGGCGATATTCAAGTAAGAACTGAGACCAGCGTCTGCAACCAAGTCACCAATTTATTGTCATGTGGTGTAAACACTCAGCGCTTTCAAAAAATCAAGAGGAAGACGGCTATTGCGTCGCCTAAATTATTAAGAAAAAAAATGCAATGTTGGTGAGATTAATGCGGGGGAAACTGCCGCTTTGTAGCCCAGCTATAGTGGTAATGCTAACAGGTTCAGTTTGCTGGCTGAGACCCTAAACACCGAGGATATGGGCCTCGAAAGTAACATCAGCGCTGACCTTTGCGAGCTCCCAAGCACTAGTCATCAAGTTGCTATGTCACATGCGCGTGTCGCTGCCACAGCAAAAGAGCCTTCAATCAGCGCCAAAGCGCCGCCTAAGCCACCACCAATAGTTATGGAAGGCGTAGAGGATATAAATTTGCTATTGCAAATTGCCTCACTAGGTGGAGTCATGCGACTCAATGCAGCAGGGTTTGCATCATAGTACGCTGCACAGCAAGATTAGGGACGAGCTGGAGAAGATGGGGCATCAGTTGATAGATGCACATTCACCTAGGCAGCGCAGCGAGCCAGGTAGCCCGGACGCCAAGCCAGTAAACATGTTCTTTTCGAGCATTGCCCCTGCGGCCAAAAATAAGGAAATACTGACCATTAAGACCTTGTGCCGCATGCGGGTCAAGATTGAAACACTTCGCAAATGCACAAATCACAAATGCTAAATACTGTCGTAAGGCGCACATTTGCGTGAAATGTGCTGGTGAGCACCCTGCCATTAACTATACACGTCCACTGAGTGAGAGGTGTACGTGCTACAACTGTGGGAAGCAGCACCCGGCTAGCTATTCCGGATGCAGCAAGTACCAAGCGTTCTTGGAACGCTCTCGGTCAAGGCGTGGTGTGGGAGCCAGCAACACATCAATCACACGAACTGAGGCACGCACACCCACAATAGGCCGGCAGACAGCCGCTCCTGGACATGGCATGTCTTATGCTGATGTAGCAAGAGGCGTCGAGCAGCCGAAGCAGCAACACCAACAGCTGCAACAGCAACAGCCACATCAACAACAACAACCACAACAACTGCATCAGCAGAGGCCAAGACAGCGCAGTGATAGAAGCCGGAGCCGCCGAGGTATTCGTGACGCAGCACAGTACCCGGTACTGGATGGCAATAGCTTTGAAGCCATGGTCCAAGAAAAACAGATGGACATGATGATGCTGCAGCAGCAGGGGCAAATTCTCAATTTGCTCACTGCGCTCCAAGCACAACAGGCGCCAAAGAAATGCCACTGCGTATCCCAATGTGAAACGCCGATGGCGTATTCACAAAGATGTCGGAGCTTGAGTGTTTTGTACGTCGACACGAGGTGGATGTTGTTCTGCTTAGTGAGACCCATTGCCGAGGTGATTGTGCACCAAAGATATATGGTTTCGAGGCCTATCCGGCCAACGACCCGAGTGTGGGCAATACCAAAGGAGGAGCAGCGATCATAGTTAGGTCAACCCTGATGCACTTTCCTCTAAGACCTGTTGCCACAGAGAAAGTGCAGCTGGCTTCAGCAGCCATCCATACTGAGCTCGGTGTGATAAACTTTGGAGCAGTTTACTGCCCTCCGCGGTACGTGTGGACAACTGAAGAGATCTCCATCATACTGGAACAACATCACTCCAAATATCTAGTGGCTGAAGACTGGAACGCGTCACACTGGCTCTGGGGAGCGGGTAGAAATATCCAAAGAGGTCGTGCACTAGCAGAACTAGTCCTGAACACAGATGTGAACACTTTGGCAACGGGCGGCCCAACGAGGTATCTTTATGGTAGGAGGGGCACCCCAAGTTGCATTGACTTCGCTCTGACGAAAGGCTTTCTTGACATCCATGCTGACATACAGTCTGTCGTTGAGCTTAGCTCCGACCATTTGCCACTTATTATCACGCTGGATGCCGCAGCGATGGCATATCCTGTAGCTGAGCTACTGATAACCAAGTACACAAACTTGGAAATCTTTTAAGAGCAGCTGAAGCGATCGGTGCACCTTAATATTGAAATCACGTTAGGCGAAGACATTGAGGATGCCATTGACCTGTTCGTCGGCAAAGTGCAATTGGCAGCCTCGATTGTTACGTACAAACCGCCTCCGAGGCCTGCAGCGGCAGTAATACCGCTCACGCATGAGATTCGTCAACTCAAAGCCGAAAAACGACGTCTCCGGACAAGGTGGATGAGATCCCGCCACCCACTTGACAAGACAGCGTGGAATAGAGCACAGAGTGAGCTTCGGTGCGCATTGACCGATCACAAGGCCGTGTGGTACGACGCCAGGCTTGCCAACACTGGCACAGACAGCCATGCGACGCACTCGCTCTGGAGGGCAACACGCGCCATTAAAAGGAGGTGCGTCAGGAAGGCGCCACTGGCGGATATATGTATGTTGTCGTACCGATCGCAAAGGCGGGGGTGTTTGCTAAACACCTAGCTGAGCGCTTCAAGCCGATCGACCTAGCTAGTGAGCAGGAAGTAAAAGAGACTCGTGAGTGCCTTTCCCAAGCGCTCCAAATGGATCTGCCCATCAAGCCCTTCGCCCCAAGCGAGATAGCTGAGGTAATTGGCCGTCAGAGCTAAAACAGAGTGCCAAGACACGATGTAATTTGCAATGCTCTACATAGCGTTGCTCTTCAACGCTATTGTGAGATTGCAATACTTCCCTGCACAGTGGAAGTTCGGATTAATTTCCATTATCCATAAACCTGGCAAGCTGGTACCGGACCCTGTGTCCTACCGGCCGATTAGTCTCCTCCCTTCGATCTCGCAGGTGTTTGAGAGACTAATTGCTGCCCGGATTGTCAGGATCATGCAATCTCAGGAATTTCTTCCTGAACACCAGTTTGGGTTCCGAGCTGTTGAACAACTCCATCGCATCGTCGACCAAATACTGCAGGCGTTCAACAATAAGGGGTATTGTAACGCACTCTTCTTGGATGTCAAAGAAGCATTTGGTCGGTTATCGTATATAGGCCTACTGGCAAAAATAAAGGAAAAACTGCCTGCGCCATACTTTGACCTACTGCAGTCATACCTAGAAAGAAGGCAGTTTGCGGTCCACTTCCACTCGGCAATTTCTGCGAAGTATGATGTGGAAGCAGGTGTTCCACAAGGAAGTGTGCTGGGCCCGCTACTATACTGCCTGTACACGGCTGACATGCCGCAGCCAGACGAAAGCCTGGGTATCGATCCAGAAAAAATGATGTTGGCTACATTCGCTGATGACGTCTGTGTGACGTACAGACCATCCTGCGAGTACGAAGCAGCTGACAGCATCCAAGAATACGCCGCAATGTTCGCGCTATGGGCGAGGCGCTTGAACATAAGTGTTCGAGTTCAGCATTGGCCACACTGAGTGCAGATATCTGTTGATACGTTGCTGATAAAATAATTTCTAAGTAAGTTTGTATTTTACAAATAAAACACTTACACGCCACATGGTAGCAGCAGATGAAGATTAAACGTACGCATATTATATTTTATTATATGTCATAAATTGTAATTTAAGTAACCCTATCATCTGGTTGCAGTACATATCTTCAGACAAAATACATATTAAAATACACTAAGTTAATTAGAACAAAAATCGTACATATGTTTGCGCACAATTGAAAACAAAATATTTAACGATAACACAGGAGCACAGCCTGCGATTATACGTACATTATTTACGATGTAATTCGATGACGGTCATTTTATGGCTGTCTGTTTAGTATAAATGTTCTATGGAATTTTCCTCTTTATTGTCTATAGGAAAACTCTTTGTAATCTGTTAGTATATAGTTTTGAAAATTGTATATAAACCAAAGAGAAACTCAAACTCTCAACCGTTCAACTGGTTACAAGTCCTGGTTGCGACACAGAATTAGTGACTAGTTTATTCTAGTGACTTATAATATAATCATTTTGGTCAATCTTTGACTTACGCGACTTTTTTGGTGATCGCGACGTGATCCTTGTTCTGGATATTACGAGGAACAATCGAACGTGGCATCTTTACTGCACCGGAGTGAACAGCTGGTCAACCAGGAATCAGGACTATACTTCACGGAAGCAGAAATACTCGAAAGTATTTTATAACTTTGATCAACAAGGCGATCAGAATTAAGCGCATTCATCACAACCCGTGACGGAAAACTTTAATATTTCTAGCCGAATCACTTTTGTTGCTTTGACCACATTTTGGTTGTGAATCGAGGCACATCCTGCTCTAAAGCGAATAAAACACCTCCTCCGGGTCAAGCAACAGTGGCAAGAAAGAAATTGCAACAATATGGATAAAGATAAAATTGAATCTCTCCTTATTCAACAAGGAAAGACAGGAGAAGATATCCAAGCTATTATAAGAAACTATAAAAAGGATTCTGCTGACAGAAAGCAAAAGCTCGGCTATTTTGAAGAAAGATCAGCAAAGTTATCTGATCTTTGGGAAAGATTCAAGCAAGATCATACGGAGTTAAACACCGCTTTGAATGAGTCAGAAGCTTCCCATGATTATTTTGATACTGACTACTTTTCGGAAATTCAAAAACTCGCTATAAATTACTTAAAGGAGTTTAACAAGAATATGGCAAGGGTGGATGTTGACAATATGTAAGAAATATCCAAAATTCGCCCATTTATAAGACAGCAAAATGCGTATTTCGACGCACTTTCGGGAACAATGAATGGAATAACTTCACAGAACCAAGCATATTTTAAGGCCTCAGTTGAAGAATACTGAGAGCAAATATCCAAATTGAATTTCCAGATACAATATCACAACATTTATATCAGGAGAAAAGGCTGTAACAGACTTCAACTTTTTAGTCCATTCACAATCGAATGGTTCTACAATGACCCCGCCATCAGGATTGGCACCAGCTGTAGCACAATTGCCGAAAGTTTCAATTGCAAATTGCAGGATTGGCACCAGCTGTAGCACAATTGCCGAAAGTTTCAATTGCAAATTATTTGAAATGGCAACAGTTTCATGATGTCTTTAAGACAATGATTTATGAAACATCATTACCCGTCATTCAAACGAATCTTTCTGGCGAAGCAAAGAGATTGATTCGACATTTGTCCTTGACTGAAGCTAACTACGAAACAGCTTGGACAACACTGCAAGATCGGTTCAATAACAAAAGAGCAGTGAGCACTGCAGTTTTTCAAAAACTTCTGGATCTGTCTAGAGTTTCAAACGATTCAAATTCAATAAAAGATTTTCATGATAATGTACATGAAAGTTTGGCTACATTGAAGAATATAGGTATTGATTCTACATCTTGGGATCCAATACTATTGTATTTATTCACGAAAAAATTGGACGACCGATACAATCGATACAAAATACAAGAGAGTTGCAGCCCATCAGCAAGTTCCCCGCTTTTTTGGAGCAACGATTCCTTGCACTAGAAGCGATTGGCAAGAAACAAGGAATGAAAAATAAGACATGTGCAGCAGCTGCGTCAGGAAAAACATTGACATGTCCACTTTGCGGACAACCCAAACATTAATTGTACCAATGCGAACAGTTTCTGATGAAATCAGCAGCGGAACGCCTAAATTGGGTACAAAAGCACGCACTCTGTGTGAATTGTTCGAGACCCAAACAATGTGGTTGGCGAACGTGTCAAAAATGCGATAAAAAGCATACTACACTACTACATTTGGAATCAAAGACTGTGGCTTCTGCAAATGGAAAACCAAAGGACTATGTTATGCTTGACACTGCTCGTGTTGCTGTACAGGTAAATAATGGACAATCCTGTGATGCCCGTGCAATGCTTGACTCAGGTTCCCAAGTCAACCTGATATCAAAAAGATTAGTCAAGAGATTATCGTTAAAGTTAAATAACTCAAATCTGCGCATTGAAGGAGTGGGAGGCAACGTCAAGTCAGCTGAATCACGAGTCAACATCATCATCAAATCCAAATATAATGGCTTCACAACGAGAGTGGAGGCTTTCGTTTTGCAACACATTGTTGCCCATCAACCATCACAGTATTTGATCTACAATTGGCCGATCCTAATTTTAACAAACCTGGCAAGGTAGATTTATAACTTGGTGCCGAACACTACTTTGCATTAATGCGCCCAGAGCAATTGCAGATAAATAAACAACTACCAAAACTTTAAAACACGGAATTTGGATGGATTGTAGCAGGAAAAATCAACACGGCGAATGCTTCAACAACCACATGTGCAATTTCAACTAAATTAATTGAAACACATGATCTCATCGAGCAATTCTGGAAGCTTGAGAATTTGGAATCTTTAGAACCAACACGTACTCCTATAGAAGAACGGTGTGAGAAACATTTTTTTGCAGAATGTACAAACGGCAGCCGACAAAAAATTCATTGTGCGTTTACCTTTCGCTGAGGATACTACGGCTCTTGGAGATTCAAAAGAATTAGCAACACGACGATTTCTATCTCTAGAAAAAAGGCTTATGCGTAATCCAGTTATGGAGAGTTTATGGCGGAGTATGAAAAACTGGGACATATGAAGCAAGTTCATCCCAAAAATATCCCAGCTACTCATTACTTTATACCTCATCATTGTGTGTTGAGGCCAGAAAGTCAAACTACCAAACTTCGGGTAGTATTTGACGCATCTGCCAAAATGTCAACTGGAAAATCATTGAATGATATTCTGTGTTCAGGACCAACCGTTCAAAGTGAGCTATTTTCAATATTATTGCGCTTCAGAACATATAAATATGTTTTTACGGCGGATATTGAAAAAATGTACCATCAGATCTGCATGAATCCGTTACATCAATTTCACCAGATGATAATATGGAGAAACAGCCCGTCAGAGGAGCTTAAATTATATCGTTTGAAAACCATTACGTATGGAACAACGTCAGCTCTATTTCTAGCCACTAAGTGTCTGCAACATTTAGCATCTATAAAAAAAGACCAATATCCATTAGGAGCAGCAACACTACGAGATGATTTCTATGTTGAAGACTGCCTTACAGGGGCAAATACCTTGGCAGAAGTATTGAGCAAGCAAACGGAACTTAATACTTTATTACTTCAATCCGGGTTCAAATTACGGAAGTGGTGTGCAAATGATCAACAGCTACTAAAAAATGTACCGCACGAAGACATAGTTTCTAACGTTGATCTTCTGGATCTACATGAAAACTATAAGATAAAGACGTTGGGCCGGACTTGTATTCCAAACATTGATAGCCTTTGCGGCCAAGCACAGCTTTGTACAGCAACAACTATAACAAAACGTGTTGTCTGTTCAGAGATCGTACAAATTTTTGATCCGCTTGGATTATTTGCTCCAGTTGTTATAAGGGCAAAAATATTTATGCAGCTTTTATGGGAACAAAAAATTGATTGGGATGAGGCACTTTCAAAATTAGTGAAAAGCATTCCGAGAAGACCTTCAAGTGTTGAACGAATGCAAGGCTCCGAGACACATATATGGTGGCCAGATTCCAATGAAAATGGAATTGCACACATTTGTCGATGCATCAGAGGAGGCATACGGTGCGGTAGTCTATATTCGGGCTACACACAGAAACAAACAAGTTATGGTAAATATGTTGTACGCTAAAACACGCGTAGCACCATTAGCACGACAAACATTGCCGCGACTGGAATTATGTGCTGCTCTTCTAGGGACAGAATTGGCAAAAAGAGTTAAGAAGGATCTGCGTTTGGAAACTGTCGAATCTTTTTATTGGTCGGATCCCAACATTGTCTTGGCTTGAATATACGCTCCTGCAACATCGTTCCACACTTTTGTTGCAAACAGATTAGCAAAAATTCAAGAAGCAATATTGCCAAGGCAGCGGTTTCACGTTCCCTCGCAACATAATGCAGTGGATTTGCTTTCTCGAGGAATGTCAGCTAAAAGATTAAACAGCGATAGTTTTTGGCGGCACGGACCCTTGTTTCTACATGGATCAAACACAGGATGGCCAGAACCATTCAAGAAATCAACACAAAATGCCACAAGCTTAGAATGTAAAACAAAATTTAAATCAACAGCTATTGCAACTTCAACACAGTCGGATATTCTATATCATATCCAACATAAGAACTCTTTTAATAAGTTACAACGTATAGTAGCTTATATAATGCGTTTCGGAAAACGTAGATCCAGGTCAGAACAACTATCTTTAGATGAGTTAGAAGACGCCACAAGGATTATAATTAAAAATATTCAAGCGAACCATTTTGCAATAGAAATTAAGCAACTAAGGAAAACCGGAACACTTGATAACAGCAGTTCACTTAGTTCATTATCCTCATTTTCGGATACGAACTCAATCATTCGAGTCGGAGGTCGGTTGCAGGCAGCGAATATATCGTTTGACGCAAAACACCCAATGTTGTTACCATATAATGATCGAATTGTGAAAATGTTGCTTCGTCGAATCCATGATGAGAACATGCACTGTGGTCCACAAACGCTATTAGCAATAACTCGTCAACGTTTTTGGTTGATAAAGAACCAGACAGCGGTCCGTAACATAGTGCATAACTGTGTAAAATGCACAAGAACAAGACCACAAATGTTTCAACAAATAATGGGTAATTTACCGCCACTCCGTGTCACTCAAGCACGCCCATTTTTAAATGCTGGTGTTGATTACTGTGGACCATTTTCAATACACTACAAAATCAGGGGAAAGAGGCCCCATAAGGCATATATAGCAGTATTCTGCTGTTTTGCTACAAAAGCAGTGCATTTGTAATTAGTTAGCGACTTAACTACACAGGCATTTAACGCCGCTCTTAAGAGATTTTTAAGTAGGCGTGGAAGATGCCAGACTCTGCTTTGCGACAATTGAAGAAATTTTGTTGGAGCATGAAATAAGATAGATGAACTGACGCTAGCCATTTTTTTTGAAAAGGCTAGAAGCGGCATTATCGACTTTTGTAATTCTAAAGGTGTGGCATTTAAATTCATACCACCTGAAGCACCACATTTTGGCGGACTTTGGGAAGC
The DNA here is from genome assembly GCA_035044805.1 of Leucophenga maculata. Lineage (NCBI taxonomy): Eukaryota > Metazoa > Arthropoda > Insecta > Diptera > Drosophilidae > Leucophenga > Leucophenga maculata. The sequence goes on along the minus strand of JAWNNP010000154.1, from coordinate 15,033 downwards.
TGCAGTCAAAAGCGCAAAACACTTGTAACTAAAAAATGTTTATACGTCATCGTTGACTTATGAAGAAATAGAAACGGTTGTTGTAAAAATAGAAGCCATCTTAAATACTCGACCAATAACTCTGATGTCCAGTGATCCAAATGATCTAACTGCATTAACGCCGGGTAATTTTTTAATTGGGGAGACTATGGTTGCTCAGGTTGATAATGAACCATCCCAAAAACCTAAAACTATGAGTGAAAGGTGGCAGATTGTTTCTAATCTAAAACATACCTTTTGGACCCAATGGTCGCGTGAATATCTCCAGGAACTTCAGCAGCGACAAAAGTGGAAAAGGTCGACAATCAACATCAAGGAAGGAGATCTAGAGCTATTAAAAGAATACAACGTCCCTGTCATGCAATGGCCTATGGGTAGAGTGATCAAGGTTTATCATGGTCCAGATAACTACATTCGTGTCGTCGATATTAAAACCGCAAATGAAACCAATAAGCGACCAGTGCATAAATTGGCACCATTGTTGACAGAGGAGGAATGCTCAAATAAACATCCATTAACTGATGACAATTCGAATAATGAGCATTTAACAAGCAATGGACAGAATAACAAGTAAGGAAATTTCAGTCGGGCGTAACCGACTGTAAGAGGCCCTGTACCACTTCAGGTCGCCTAACAAACACATTAAATGTTTCCCGAACTTATGACCAAACACATGACCACTTCTCACTGCGTGAATATGAATGAAAAGAAAAGGGGGTCGTTCAAATTCAATTGCTTATAAAATCGTCATTTATTATCCGATTTTGATGAACTTTTTGGATTTTCGCTTAGAGAAACATTATCTCTATACAAGCATAATCAACTTTTTTTGTGCCGAAGAAATTTTTTGCCTTGGGGGTGATTTTATGGGGAAGGGGGGGGAGGGGCAAAATTGGAAAATAAACTTGTGAAATTCCGGAGCAGTCCAAGTCGAATGCAAAAAACACGAAGTCTCTATCTATTACCGTTTCCGAGATCCTTTCGTTCATACAGACGGACAGACGGACGGACGGACAGACGGACATGGCTATATCGACTCCTCTATCCCTCCTGACCATAATGTGGGTAACTTTGGGGGGTCTCCGACCATTATTTCTACCTGTTACATACATTTGCACTAAACCAATAGGCTCTTGTACCTTCGGTACAGGGCCTAAAAAGAAGAAACCAATGCGGTCACATCCATCACTAGTTACAACAATGTTGGTGAAGATATTATTGCTTCCGCTAGTACTGTCGAAATCCATAAATATAAGAACCTTTGGAACGAAACCTGGCATATTCTATGAAAGAATGGGTATAACCAGATTAGCTGTCGGCGACTGGACGATTATTGCTTATTATGACCTGGATTCATATTGGAAAGATATGGAGACATTTTCAATTGGAACGGCAAGAATTGGTTATATGTGTTCAGATTTAAAAAGAACTCTGGCATGCACTGCGCTGTACCAACATTTCAAAACACATAGAAGATGAATTGCAAATGGAAAATGTAATGAGGCGTAATGAGGCGTAATGAGGCAGGTTCGAATGCGTAGAGCACCATTAGATATTATTGGAAATGTTGCCAGCAGCCTTTTTGGAGTACTTGACTCAACATATGCGAAAGAAATGTCTGAAACAATCACAAAAGTAAAGGGAAATTAACTCCATTTGCTAATGTTACCTAAGAACCAGACTTCGCTAATTGATTCAACAATTAACTTGCTGAAAAAGAACGAAATGACCATTTCAAAGAAACTAGACCTCATGTAGGAACAAATAAATAAAATGGCCATCGAAAAAGACAACTTCCATTTATTTCAATGGTACCTGAAATCATGACTGTTCTAACTGATGTTCGACATAACACAATAAGCCCACTATTAATTTCACCTCGACAGTTGAAAAAACAGCTAATCGAAATAAAGGAGCACTTACCATATGGTCAAGTGCTTCCCGTTAACTACAATGACATTCTCCAGCTGTACAAATTAATGAAGGCTGAAGGAACAATCGTTGAGAAACATGTGATATTTAAATTATTACTCCCAGTAATATCAGTCCAAGTTTTTGAACTCTATAATCTAGTATCTATTCCGACTATAAGCAATGCTGGCATAAGTATGATTAAAATAACAATGCCAATTATTGCCATAGAGATCAATTCGTGTGTTTCACCGATAACGACTTTGAGAATTGTAAACCATTAAGTAACAGTGAATACATCTGCTTCAATAAGCAAGCAATGTTCACCATGGAAAACAATTGCGAATTTCAATTGTTTAATAAGAGAACTTCGTTGGAGTGCTAACTATTATAAACCAATAAGACGTTCATTTGGTATAAAATGCATTCTAAAAATCAATGGATTTTTTCTACACTGTCACCAATGCATATCTCGGCAGTATGCAATGAAGGTGCATCAATCAATACTCTTCATCACTCTGGACTATTGACATTGCATCCTAGTTGCATCGTTCGAAAACAAATCATTACTGTCTTCGGCCATAGCTCTACAGTCAGTGTAATGAAATCTTCATATGCGCGTTTTGGTAATCTTGAAGTAAACATATCCACAACAGCAAGAACAGCAGAAAATTCGACAAGCCGCATTACACTTAAATTTGATGAACTAAGTAAACTAAGAAAACAACTGATACCATCCAGCCAGTACAACCTCCCTCATAATATCAGCACCACTGAACATCTCCAAATCATTTTATACATCGCACTACTGGTTTCGTTAATAATAGCGGTTACATACTTGGTTAAAAAATATGTTTTTACCAATATATAACCATCAACATCAACAGAAGGAAATAAGAAAATTGATGAAACCCAGTTCAATGCGTATCCAATTACGATCAACGAAAGGGATAGTTGAACAAATGTTCAACGGCCGGGAGTATGTTCGAGTTCACATTGGCCACACTGAGTGCAGACATCTCTTGATACGTTGCTGATAAAATAGTTTCTAAGTTAGTTTGTATTTTACAAATTAAACACTTACACGCAGACAACTTATCAACGCCACATGTTAGCAGCAGATGAAGATTAAACGTACGCAAATTATATTTTATTATATGTCATAAATTGTAATTTAAGAAACCCTATCATCTGGTTGCAGTACATATCTTCAGACAAAACACATATTAAAATACACTAAGTTAATTAGAACAAAAATCGTACTTATGTTTGCTTATCTTCGGACAAACCAAAGATTACGCACAATTACTAGCTAACACCGCATGCGCACAATTGAAAACAAAATATTTAACGATAACTTGCCACTTAGAATGTAACTGTTTACAAACATATCATTGCGCCGATCTGGAAATATGGCTCTCCAATCTGGGGTATAGCGAGTGACAGCCAAATCAATAGTCTACAGGCGACCGAAAATATAGTCACCAGACTAATCACCGGTTGTGAGTGGTTTATTCGAAATACTCTGCTGCACAAAGACTTGAATTTGGCCACAATCTGGGAGCAGATAAATTTCCACTCCAGTCGGTGCAACTCCAGGTTGGAACACCATAGAAACCGTTTGGCCAATGATCTGTCAAGGGTCCGACCACTGCAACAACATAAAAGGCCAAATACCAAATGTTATAGCGTAATATTAAATTAAAATGAACATTAATTTTACCATTATTCCGACGCACCCTCTTGGGCAGAAATTACAGATAAAAAGGTTATAAAAGGGTCAAAGACCACCCCGTATACCTTAATAAAAAATAAAAAAAAATAAAAAAAACGACTGCGTGTCTATTGTCTCGCACACAAAGGCAATTCCAAAGTACATTTGTATTTGTGCCAAAGTTTGTATAGGCGGAAAAATAAAAAATTTCAAGTTATCTTTTATGTATTCTTCTCATTTTGTTGACATCGCTTTATTTATGCCATAAATCACCGAAAATGGGTCTATTGTTAAAAACCAAAAAAAAAAGCTTTCATAGGAACAAATTTTTTAAATTAAGTTTACCAAAATAAATACATATTTTAAAAATTCTTCAACAGAACAAGTAAGAATCAAAATGAAGTAATTAAAAGTAAACAAAAAACAGTTTTTCATGAGATGTCATCTAAGCCAATGACTTGCAACTATTAAATTTTTTATAATACGCTTTTAGAAGCAGCAAGCTGTCAAGCGATCGGTTTTCTGATATTATATTGCAAGTTACAGAAACTGATCTCTCAGCCGCTGCATTGCAAGCTGGCATAGAATGAACTTGCAACGCTACTTCGACAAATAAGGGTATTTTCTTTTCTTTCCACCATTCATTCCATCAAAATAAAATTTTCAGTTATCTCAACTATTTCTTTGCTATATCTTTTCATTTGAATTTAAGGTTTTCGAATCAGATCACAACTCTTAATTCGTTGTATTTAATGCGGAAGCGCAAAAATTCTTTATATCATTTGGTTGCATATTTATAGATGGTGGGTGTAAAAAGTATTTATGATAAAACAAAGCACATCGATGGAGAACTGCAGTTTTTAAACACAATATCGAAATGGTTGCAAAGTTCAACCAGGACTACAAGTATGGATATATAAATTTTAATAGTCTTTGGATTAGTCCATTCTCAGTTAGAACTTTATTCACCTGTAATTGTATCAGTTATAGATTTCAACGTTATACAGTGATATGTCAACCGAGTAAGACATTGACTTTTTAGAGAAGTGGAGAGCCTGTGTTTTTTTCAAATATTTGAAAATTGTTTGGCCTGATTCTAATATGTCTGTGAGTTCCGGTGTTTTAGCAAACGATTTGCGTAACACATTGGAAAATAAATGGTTGCCACAGTTTGCTTTCTAAAGCTTTAATAATATTTGTTTCCCAAGCAGTTACAAATTTAATTAAATCTTAATTTTTAACACTAAACTCATTAAACAAACTGTAAAGCTCTTTTAATATATTGTCACCGTATGGTCATTCAAAATCGATTGATTTAAAACAAAATGAATTAATTGTAAGTCGTTTTCGTAGTAAAATGTGACGCCTAAAAAATTACACTTAACGAAGTTGCCCGTTCATAGCCAATGTCAACAGACGCTGCACCACTGCTCACAACGACAATTACTTCTTCTTTCAGCTTTACTTCCTTTTCATAAGCGTCTTTTTTTGCTTTGCGAGAAATCGTTAATGCATCTGGCAGCAAGTCATCAACATCGACGTGTTCGCCATATTTGGCACCAATCTTAAACAAAAACTTTACCAGTTTTGCGAATCCCGAACCATGAACTGCTGCAAATGACCGACAATCTTCAATCCACAATGTACATTTCTCAATGCTGACTGCTTAATACGTTTGCTGCATTTGTGACGATTAAAACTGGATGTCTGGCCTGCAGTATACTTTCATACTTTACAGTGCGCTGTAAACGAAACATGCCACTACAGTTTCGTCCAGATTTATTATTTCAGAGATAACAAGAAACAACAAATAAGTAAATTATATATGAATTGATTGTAAATTGATTGTAAAATATGCAAAATATGATAAATGGAACACGCAATTGTTTCGGCAATGTTCGTCGGCAACAGGGGGTTCCTATTAAAGCAACCATATTTCATTACCTTATGTTTATTTACACCACTCACATTACACGCAGCTAACTTACAAATAAAAGAAAATAAAAAAAACAATTTGCGAGCTGGTTTTTAAGAGGGGTAAAGAGTACCAAAGGATAAAGGGAAAGAAGCGACAAATATACAACAGTACATTCAATCAACACTACTAAACTATGCGAAGAAACCTTGGCGCGAAGAAACCTTCGCCCACCCTACCTTGGTCCATAACATCCATGAGGAAAGTTATTTCGATTAGTGGACCCCTTAAACTAACTCACTTCCTAAGGTACCATTCTTTTATCGGCATTGGGCTTAAGTAAATTCATGAATACATAATATTTCAAATTACAATATTTTTAATATAGAACGTTAACTTGATTCTCAAAAAAATTAAATTCATTGTGAGTTTACACTTATTCTAGGATTATAAAGGGACATTTAGTTCATTTATAACTTTTAATTAAAGGCTAAATTCATTTAAGCGATTAGACCGATATGTAGTTAATAATAATAATAGTAATAATTATAGGAAAAAAATTAACAAAAGGGGGAAAAAAAATAATAAATTATTATGAATTCCCTATAACTGATTCGTATATATATTTTTCTTTTTGGCAAATAAATAATATAAAATAAAAAACTTAAGCGTTTACAAATGGCTGCAATCCATCGATGAAAGGCCTTCCATGTAGCGAAGTTAGCCGATGAATTTAAAATGTAGATGTTAATAACCTTCGTAAACACTATGTCCTAAAAAAAACTACCAACGAAAGAAAGAAAACAACAACAAAAATATAAGAATGCTGAACTACTCTTACTAAGGGTCTAATTAATAGTAAAAATCAATGGGTAATACTGTTTGTTTCCTTTCAAGGTAAGCCTGCTGTCGACAAGACGGAGAAGTACCCATGATACGACATCGCCATGTTCATAACCTTAGCTGTAATTCAAGCTTCCGCATGCGTTGGTGCTATGCTGCGAGTCGCTGACTGCGTTTGTGGTAGGACCCTGAATTTTTTACGAGTGTTGTTTTTACGCACAAGAAGATAATACTTCAAGTTGTTGACCTTGTCATTGGCTGTGGTGGTCGTTCGGGATAGTGATTGCACCCTGAATTTAAGTGGGTTTTTTTTTTTATGTAACACGCACTTATCGCCTTAAGCCTATTACATTAAGCATTTAGCTAACTCCGGCCTTGCGGTAGACGTCCACGAGACTATCCTACAATACCCGAATAAATCCACTGTATTTAATTTAATACATAGCGCCTATCAATAAGGCGCTCGAATTACGATCTGATCTCCTTGCTGAGATCCAACAAACAAAAGGAACTTTCGCCACCCAGCACTGTTACTCACAAAAAAAAAAAACACAATTGCTGACACGGGCTTAATAAGTTTGGCGTCCTGTCACTCCAAAGGTCAAAAGTCAAAGAGATACGATATGCGCGAAAAGATTAACTCATTAACTTAACACATTCACAATTCATAATTTACAATGTCGTACAGTGGTGTAAAAAAACCGAAATATAGTATTGATTCAATGCCAAATCATACCATCACTTATTCAACGCGACAATGCCCCCATTACAATTCCCCCTACCAAAATCATACTTATGGTGAAATGAGAAAGAAATTTACATGCAACCCAAAATATGATACCTAGGAGCGCAATATGCATTTAGCGAAATATTGTCGAATGTCCTTGCAGTGATATTTACCAATCAAATTAACTTGGCAATCCTCAAGTAGGTAATAACAATTACCTTATTTCTCTCGAATACAAGCCTTGACAAATATAGGAGCAAGCTTGGCGTTGAAACATTAGCGAAATTACTTTGCGAAAAATTACGCCTATATACTTCTTGACCTTTACTGTACGACACTTCACGACTTCTCAGGTTGTACACCTTTTCATTTCACAATCGTTGTTTAACCACATTGCCAACTGCTTTACTTCTAAGGATATCTACAATATCCTCGCGACTTAGCTTTATGGTGCTATCTTCCAAAACGTCCAACTGGCGTAGTAACTTATAAGTGGAACCATGTATGATCATTTGCTGACCGAACATTTAATTATAAGGCGATGATTCAACAGCCGCATGTACATTCAATTGTAATGAGCAAGAAATACTGCTCAGTCATTCGTCCCAATTAGTTTGGTCTAAAGTAATATAAGTTCTGATACCGGCAATCACGAATCTATTGACTCTTTCTGAGGCATTGGCTCGAGGTGAATGAACAGCAGTAAACACATGCCGAATTCCATACTTCTGTATGAGAGTGCTAAACAAAGTAGATTTAAAACAGTGGAAAGGCTCTTTTTCCAAATATGAGATTATGGCATCAACTTTAAACTTCTTTATAGAAAAAACGGCAATTTAGTAAAATGGTCGAGAACCACGAATATACCCACATTACCCTTCCGAGATCGGGGGTAAGGACCAAGCAAATCCATATATATAATTTCTGAACAACGCGACAAGTTGCACTACTTATACCCTTGGTTGGTCTAAGAGTTTCATTCGGATGCTTGATAGTTTTGCACATCTCGCAAGCATTTATATGCAACCTTACGTCATTTAACAGATTTGGCCAAAAATAACACCGCCGAATCTTCTCAACCGTTTTTTTGATTCCACAATGAACGGATAACGAATCATTGTGTGCGTCTTTAAGCACATGTGGAATTAGGTCTTTTGGTACCCATAGTTTCCAGATAGATTGGTCAAGTAATTGATCGCTAGTAGGATGCACGGTGCACCTAAACAAGCGAGTATTTACAACTTTAAGATCAGGCAACTGGACTGCATTTTGTTGAACTTTCTTGAGTCGTTCGGCATATTCATGTGCTTCGAAATATTTTAAATAAATCTGATCATTCAAAAAATCTATCGCTGATAAGTGAAAAATTCGTGATAGTGTATCAGGTACTATATTCTCAAAACCTTTACGGTGCTGAATCTTGAAGCTAAAGCCTTGCAATTTAATTGACCATCGAGAGACGCATGATCAGTGATCACAGTGAAATCATGTCCCTACACGTATGCACGAAACTTTTTAATCGCTAACATCGCAGCCAAACATTCCTTTTCAGTTACGGAATAATTGCGTTGAGCTTTGTTCAGCTTCTTTGACATAAACGCAATTGCAACCTCATTACCGGTTCTATTAGTTTGAACTAATACAGCACATACTACCGTCACAATGAATAGCAAATGGTTTGCCGAAGTCCGGGGTGTGTAACACTGGTGCAGTACTCATATGCTGCTTTAATAAGTGAAAACTATTCTCTGCCTCATCTGTCCAGGTAAATGTCTTCCTGCGCTTCAGCACATCCGTGAGTGGCGAAGCGATGGAAGCATAATTGCGAATGAACTTATCGTACCAACAAGTCATTTCAAGAAAACGACGTAATTGTTTAAACGATTTAGGCATTGGGAAGTCCGGAATTGCAGATATTTTATCTGGGTCAGTACTAATAGTACCTTCACCCACCAGGTGACCAAGATACTTCAGCTGTTTCAGGCAAAAATTACTTTTTTGTACATTAATAGTTAAACCGCCTCGTCTAATTTGTTCTGCTACCTCCGTAAGCACTTCCACGTGTTGTTAAAACGAGTCTGAAACCACAAGTAAATCGTCCAAGTAAATAAAAACCTCGTTTCTCAAATGAGGTGGAACAACCTTATTTATCAGGCGGGACATTGTTTGCGGAGCATTACAAAGCCCAAAAGGCAACACTCGGTATTAATATACTGACGTACCAGTTATGGTAAAAGCCGTCTTGTCTCTAGACGAAGAGTCGAACGGAATTTGCCAAAATGCATCCTTCAAGTCTAAACTCGAGATAAATTCCACCTTGGGAAGCCGACTTAAAATGCCGTTAATATGGGGCAAAGGATATACATCCTTAATGGGTACCTCATTAAACTTCCTGCTATCCAAACATAAACGAACCTTACCAAGTTTACGCACGAGAACTACTGGGGAGGACCAGGTACTCTCAGATTCTTCAATGACTCCAAGAGCGAGCATACGATCTACTTCCTCATAGATAAGTTTCTCTATTGTGGGAGAAACAGGGTAGTGACGTTGCTTAATAGCTTTAGCGTTGCCGGTATCAATAATGTGACTTAATAAAGTAGTACGACCTAGTCCTTCGTCCGCAAAGGACGGAAATAAAACCATTACATTTTCCAGTTGCTGTTGTTCTTCAACAGGGATTTGTCGAAGTTCTGGGTTTTCTAAGGATGAAATTTTCGAACCTGATTGTACAAAATTATTTGGTAACAATTCAAAGAGGACCCAAAAGTTTATTCCGAGATATAAATTTTGCGCAAGAGCAGGAATTAGAAACACGGTGATAGATTTGGATTCGCCCTGGAAGAATAATTCGGTTACCAATTTCCCAACTATGTTCTGTGACTTACCATCGGCTGTACGCACGGAACATTTAATTGGTCTAAATACCAAACTCTTGTTTAAAATCCGTTGAGCAAACTCACCGCCAATGGAAGTAATAGACTCTCCTGTGTCTAATAAAACGCCAACCATTTCACCGAAAAGATTAACCTCAGCATAGGGTCGTTGGTCACCAGGTTGGTTAAGAATTGACGAGATTATTTTAGCTCTTTTAGCTTTAGCTAACTTCCAAAATTTATGTTGTCGAAGTCTAGACTTAGCGGAACATCTGGGAACTGTTTTGAAATCAGTACTTTTAAATACTTCTTTTGAAATAAAAGGTCTAGCCGGGTTTTCCACCGACAATTGTTGCAAGTTCAAAGTGTCCGTGGAACTTTCCCAAATTTTTTGTTTATTGAATGGTTTATAACCGATTCGAGGACAGAACAATGTCCTTCTCTGTCATTGTGCCCTGGGAGCGAACTAGTTTGCGTGCACTTCGATTCCATGCACGCTCCTGCTGGTTTTTTAAATCAGTTCAAGAAGCACAGTCGGGCTTATAAGTGTCCCAATTGGCTTGTATTTCCGCAATAGGCTGCCTAAACATCACATGTTTGGTCTGCACCATATTCCTCTTTAGTCCCTGCATGAACTGTTCACGTTTACGAACTATAGCACGAAGTTGAGCCACAGTTCGTATCTCGATGTTTAATAACTCATGTTGGACTTCTGGTAATAAATTCCTTCGAAGGATTTCTACCAGTGCTGTTTCAGATAAAGGATTTTCTAATTTATCAATAAGTTCTGAAATATCCTCATAAAAGCAATCGTAATTCTCATTCGGTTTTTGCTTGCGGTCTCTTATGAGTTCACGAATGTCGACATCGGAGCGCGTATCTTTATATTGACAACGCAATGCCTCTCACAAATGTTGTCCACTGACTTGTGATATCGCCAAAACCACTCACTAGCTTTATCCTCAAATAAAATGCTAATATAATTGTAAAGAAACTGAAAATCGCCTCGTAACGCTTGCTCTGTCAAATTTTTAACACGATAAATGAAATTACTAACGGTTATACTATTGGCATTATCAGTAATTTTTAATTTCCAGTTATTCAGGATATGACTTACTTTGTCTGGACGTGAATATAATTTAACGGTCGACTGTGCCCCAGGCGTTACTGTTTGAACCGGATAAGTATTATTTAAGTTTTCCCTATTAATTAGGGTAGTGCCCCCTACATCTGAAAACCGACCTGCTGGCAATCCAAGCATTCGTTCGAAAGTCTGCTGTTCCACAGCTGGTAATGTATGCATACTACTCGGACAAAGTGGAGGAACTGAAGAGTGAACTGCAGGAGGAGTTCTGCTACCTAGAGCAACTTCTTCAAGTCGTTCCGCAATTGTATTCAGCTGAGTTTATTGACGTTCAACTACACCTGATTGCAGCAAAAATTGACTCAAGGATGAATTCAACGAGTTAAATATAAGGTTAACTAAAGCCTGCTGTTGGGCGTTCGTAAACGCTTCAGCATTTGTAGTCGGGTCTGAATCAATACGATCGTTGATCAACGAACGAATATTCCAATCCGGTGGTTCTGCCTGAGTATTTACTGCGTCGCTATCCAATGGAACCTCCACTGTGGTACCATGGTGCGTTTTATTTTGCGAACGAGTAAGTAAGGATTTCGGAATGTTACTCCAGCTGAGGTTGAAGGTGCAGCAACGCTACCATCCGATTCCAAACTGATAGCCGCACTACACACTGGGCACTTAGTACAATTTTTTCCCTGTTTATAAAAACACTGTCTGTGAAAGACGTAATTACAGGCGGTACGCAATAAAGAGGAGTTGTTGGAAATAGGTTTAGCACAGATACTATAATATCCAGATTCACTGAATATATTATCACTGCTACCTCTTAAAGACATGGCTAACAACTTAAGACTAACAATTCAACAAAAAAAATAAACCTACAAAGTTATTAATTAACTAAAATTAATTGTTTTTTTTTTTAAGCCTTTAATTTATGTTCAAAAAGGCAAAATTGAACTCGACACTAAGATTTGTACCTGTTAAATTAAAATAATAGAAAAAAAAATAATAATTCAAATTTATATAAAGAAAAATAAATAATATTATGCATGATAAAGCCCGATGACCGATTCAGGCTGCCATATGTTAATTGAGTTAGTTGTATATATAAAAAAAAATCATCTTCGCATAATAAAACAGCTAGATCTAAGTAGAAGGTGTATTTGACATCACGTACTACAATGGCTTACTCAGTCTTTCAGAACCGAATAAATCTCTAACAGTAGCACAATCAATCAAACCACCAACACAAAAGCCTTTAAATTAAACGCACGAATTTAAAAAGGGAAAAGAAAAGAAGAAAATACAAAATAAAACACTCAAAATCACAAAGTCTAAATTTCTTGTTGGTGTTATACCATTCAAACAGTATAAAATCTCCAAAATCAAGAACTGATAGAACATAGTGTGTTGCAAAACAATTTTCTCCTGGCTATAACCCATTAAAGAGTTTATAGACTCCAAGGCAAAAATGGTATTTATTTGAGTATAATCTAATGTACCTTATAATCAAAAACTTTACAATACAAGAATTTCCGATGTACCATTATCACTTCGGTTCTTAACATGCTCTAAATTTGCGTACTGAAGAAAATCCAGAAGTAATTATATAAAGTACAGAAATCCATTAAGAGGAACAGACCATCAAGTAAAAGGAAAGCAGACTACCTCATCCGTCTCGTCGGAATTGTACCATACGAACAGCACAAAGACTCCAGAATCGAGAACACAATCAAAGTAGTGAAATAGAGAACAACTTTTAACGCTGCTAAAAATTCGGTTTCTTAAACGCTCTGTAACAGGTTTCAACGAAATTCCAAAAAAAAATTCTATAGCTTAAAAATAAAATTGAGTAAAAGATCAAAATAATTCCTTACAGTGCAAATAACACAAGGTTTTAACGACGCTTGATTGCAGCTAACGTAAAATTTCCCCATGTAAACTTTACATTGGTAAAGAAAGTATGAAAGGAAAACTTGAAATGATTAACATGAGCCGAAATAATTAGTGTGAGACGAACTTCTGTCCTCCAATGAGAACTGTGGATTACATCAATACTGAAGCTGATATTTGAAATGGTCGAGGAATTGAGTAGAGGGGCAGTAATACATACCCATATATACACATACATAAACATAAATATACATATATATATATACATAAATATACATACATATATATATATATACATATGAATTACTAGGTAATAATTTAAAATATTTACACAATTATATTTCATATTTGATATTGAGCCCCTCTACATATATTGTATATCGTTACTATTGCTTCTAAACTTCGAACAAAATAGGTAAAAATGTTACATTCTGATTCGATACAAAATCCATCTTAGAATCATTCACCAAAATATCAAGAACACAATCGAGTGTCAATAAAATAAATTTATTAAAGCAACCATATTTCATTACCTTTTGCTTATTTACACACTTACATTACACGCAGTTAACTTACAAATAAAAGAAAATAAAAAAAAAAAATTGCGTGCTGATTTTTAAGAGGGGTAAAGAGTACCAAAGGATAAAAGGCAATATACAACAGTACATCCAATCAACACTGCTAAACTATGCGAAGAGACCTTGGCGCGAAGAAACCTTCAATCACCCTACCTTGGTCCATAACATCCATGAGGAAAGGTATTTCGATTAGCGGACCCCTTAAACTAACTCACTTCCTAAGGTACCATTCTGTTATCGGCATCAAATTGAAATATTTTTCAATATAGAAAGTTAACTTAATTCTGAAAAAATTTAAATTTATTGTTAGTTTACACTTATTCTAGGATTATAAAGGGACATTAAGTTCATTTTTAACTTTTATTAAAGGCTAAATTCATTTAAACGATTAGACCGATATGTAGTGTAATAATAATAATAATAAGGCAAAAGGGGAAATAAATAAAAAATTATTATGAATCCCCTATAATTGATTCGTTTCGTTTCTTTTTTTTTTTTATAGGCAGAATATTTTTCTTTTTGGCAAATAAATAATTTAAAATAGAAAAAACTTATGCGTTTACAAATTGCTGCAATCCATCGATGAAAGGCCTTCCATGTAACGATGTTAGCTGATGAATTTTAAATGTAGATGTTAATAATCCTTCGTAAACATTCTGCCTTAAAAAACACTACAAACTAAAGAAAGAAAACAACAACAAAAATATAAGAATGCTAAGCTGCGCTTACTAAGGGTCTGATTAATAGTAAAAATCAATGGGTAACACTGTTTTTTTTCCTTCCAAGGTACGCCTGCTGCCGACAAGACGGAGCACTACCCATCATACAACATCGCCATGTTCATAACCTTAGCCGCAACTCAAGCTTCCGCATGCGTTGGTGCTATGCTGCAAGTCGCTGACCGCGTTTGTGATAGGACCCTGAATTTGTTTACGAGTGTTGTTTTCACGCACAAGAAGATAATACTTCAAGTTGTTGACCTTGTCATTGGCTGTGGTGGTCGTTCGGGATAATGATAGCACCCTGAATATACTTGGATTTCTTTTTTTATGTAACACGCACTTATCGCCTTTAGTCTATTACATTAAGCATTTAGCTAACTCCGGCGTTGCGGTAGACGTCCACGAGACAATCGTACAATACCCGAATACATCCACTGTATTTAATTAAATACATAGCGCCTGTCAATAAGGCGCTCGAATTACGATCTGATCTCCTTGTTGAGATCCAACACACAATTGCTGACACGGGCTTAATAAGTTTGGCGTCCTGTCACTCCAAAGGTCCAAGGTCAAAGAGATACAATATGCGCGAAAAGCTTAACTTCTTACCCCCGTATGACATTCACAATTCATAATTCAAAATGTCATACAGTGGTGTAAAACAACCGAAAATATAGTATCGATACAATGCCAAATCATACCATCACTGATTCATCGCGACAAGGCCCCCATTA
>JAWNNP010000146.1:0-20218 GCA_035044805.1 Leucophenga maculata | reverse complement strand
TACTTACTTAGATGGCCGTCAACCGTCTACCGGTCATGGCCGCGTCTAGGAAAACGCGCCAGCCTCCATAATCCTGTGCGCGCTGGCGCCAGTCGTTCTGAATGCCAAGTACGGAGAGATCTCTCCATACCTGGTCATTCCATCGAGTGCCCGGTCGTCCTCTATGTCGGCGTCCACCAATCAAGTTTGGGCCCCCCATGTAAACCATGAGTGCTGGAGCTCCTTCGTCCATTCGAATGAGGTGCCCAGCCCAGTGCAGCCGCTGGAATTTTATGCGCTGGACTATGTCAACCTCATTGAATAGCTCGTACAGCTCGCGGTTCATACGGGACCTAAACTCGTCGCCGACTCTAATAGGACCAAAGATCCTGCGAAGAATCTTCCTCTCGAAGACTTCCAACGCTGTCTCATCCGACTCAATCACGGTCCATGCCTCTGCGCCATACAGTAGGACCGGGAGTATCAGCGTCTTATATATCTTTATTTTCGTCCGTCGAGAGAGGGCTTTACTTCTCATTTGCTTGCTGAGCCCAAAAAACATCTGTTTGTCTGGGGAAATAGCTTAGCCTAAAGCAAACGATGAAGATTAGAACAAGCAAGAGCTGCACTTTTACTGGCTGCGATTTTATTGTTGTTACTTTGATTCCATCGTGTCCTTTTTTTTTTTTGTTTTGCATCAAGGGATATTATATCCTCCTGAACCTCACAAAGTGTTACAGGTGACATAGGCAGACTTAATTGACAGGGAGTATCAAGGGCATGCACCACATTTTCATTCTCAGCAGGACTACTCAATAGAAAAAGCATAAATTGTATTTCCAGATGCAAAGCAATAGCTTCAGCTTTTTCTTTCTTGTTATGACACTACTCTCCATTTAAATACTTAACTGAAACTATTCGCATTGTGGGGCGTTTTAAATACCGTTTTGCTTTCCGCAGATTGCAGTCTGGTCCATTCGGTTCTACATTTTTAAGGAGTCACCAATAGCTTCATCTTTCAGTTTAGCAAGATTTTTCTTAAGCCTCTTTGAAACTCTGCCAGATACGTCGTAGTCTTCATTTTTCAATAATTAAGTCTCCGATTTCGCTAGAATACAAAGAATAGTTTGTATACGTAGGATACCTTGTTGGTTTTCGAGAAGAAGTAGCTAAGTCAGCTGCCTCACGAATTTTGTTGTTGAGCTATTCAATTGTGTCATCAACATCCTGCTTATTATCCAACGGTGAAATAGTGCCATATCAGAGTTCTTGCTGAGTAAACTACGTTTACAAATTTTTAAATTGACTGGGATGTTTAAAAAGATGACAACAGCAGAGTGATCAGAAAAGACATCTTGAAAATCTCTTTTTTATCAATACCATAATGTATTGCTATGTCCAATATATTTGGAAGACTCCTTGGATCTGTAGGCCATTATGTTGGACTACCAGCGCTAAGAACAGAGTAGTTCCTTGCGTTTAAATAGTTCTTTACCTTTAGGGTTGGCACTTCCGGCTACCCACCACTGGTGTTTGGCTTTAAAATCACCTCCTATTAAAAAATTGTTGCCAAGATTATGAAGCGTGTTAAAAAACATATACTCAGATACGTGATGACGGGTGGCAAATATGCTGCAGCAATTTTGATATTGCCAGTAATTGTCTGCATTTCAATGATTGTAATTTGTGCCCAGCCGTGTACTATGTTTGATTATAATTGCGGATCTACCGCGCGCTGTGCCAGCAGTATGATTAATCATGAATAATAAAGTACGATCGATCATTGAAATGTGTCTCAGGAAGTAGAACAATGTCCACATTTTGAGACTTTATGACGTGTTCTATTTCGGACATGCGGTGGCAAGCGCAATTTGCATTCGATAGAACTATTTCATAGCTTAGAAGCATTTTTAGTTATAAGAGACCTTACTAGTTGAAGTAAGTTAGAAAGTTGGTCAACTAAATTATCAGCTCGATTCATTTGACTTTCCATCATTAATTCGAGTCTCTGTAGCCTTTCACTAAGAGTGCTGTCTTGATTATGATTATCCTGAATCACATTGGTGTTAATAGTATTTAACATTGAGGTACCTCTTGCGTCTGCGGCATAGCTTTGGCCAATCTGCAAGTTGTTATATGAGTCTGTTGTTGTTGTCATGCTGTTGGAAATAGTAGCTGTATTAGAATTATTTATTTTCTGTTTTATTTTGGCAGAAGATAAATATTTTTTTTTTTAAAGTGGCTTAGTAGACTTCACAACCTTATATGAAGCCGTATGTGATTTCTAACGTGTATACATTTAGCTATATCGGATTTTTGTTGGCTAAAGTTCGGAGAGCGGACCTACATGGCCCATTTTTAGAAAAACTCTGAATGCGCTCTCCTGCTCCAGTTGGTAAGTATGGTACATTTTTTCGCATCAAGAAATTTAATCATCTTACGATAATTATCGCTTGAATTCAACATAATGTGTAAGTGGTCATCTCGATACGATTTGTAATTGAAAGAGTCCTTTCCTACACAATCGTTGAATTGTTTCAGCATATCCTATATATCATTTTTGGATCATGGTGGTGGTTTTAGATCGCTCGAGACTACATGCGAAGTAGATTCGGTGTTCAAGGATGCGTCTAGCAATGCATACCTATTTGCGCTCAAAGTATTAGCAATTTGGTTATTACTGTGCGCACCGCAGTCGGTTCACTTAGTTCACTAATGAGGAATAGTCCCCGCGCGCCCCACCCTGCCTTGAATCATATTTCCTTTTAACAAGATTCCCTTTTTCACGGATTTTACGTTCCAATTACTGTGGCAGAGTTATCGGGAATTGCCCACCCGACAAAATAACCTTTAAAATATGACCGTTGATACGCTAAGTATCTGCTAAATCGGAATATCCGCACTGAGAAATACAAAAAAAAAACACGCAAATGGAATTAAAACAAGTAAGGAAATTTCAGTCGGGCGTAACCGACTGTAAGAGGCCCTGTACCAGTTCAGGTCGCCTAACAAACACATTAAATGTTTCCCGAGCATATGACCAAACACATGACCACTTCTCACTGCGCGAATATGAATGAAAAGAAAAGGGGGGTCGTTCAAATTCAATTGCTTATAAAATCGTCATTTATTATCCGACTTTGATGAACTTTTTTGATTTGGGCTAAGAAGGACGTTAACTTTATACTGGTGTAAATTTTTGTGCCGAAGAAATTTTTACCCTAAGGGGTGATTTTATGGGGAAGGGGGGGAGGGGCAAAATTTTAAAATAAACTTGTGAAATTCCGGAGCAGTCCTAGTCGAATGCAAAAAACACGAAGTCTTTATCTATTACCGTTTCCGAGATCCTTTCGTTCATACAGACGGACGGACAGACGGACATGGCTATATCGACTCCTCTATCACTCCTGACCATAATGGGGGTAATTTTGGGGGGTCTCCGACAATTAGTTCTTCCTGTTACATACATTTGCACAAAACCAATAGGCTCTTGTACCTTCGGTAAAGGACCTAACTAGAAATATTTTGAACAACCATAAACAAACTAATAAAACGTTTCGAATCTTAGAGGAAAAAAAATCAGTATAGTTAGGGAAACATAAAAAAAATTATTCGATTATTCTACCCTTTCATGCAGATTTAATTAAACCTACATTTCTTGTAAAAGCGCTCTAATGGATTCGTTAGCCTAATCAAACTCGCTTGGTGGTGTTGTTGATTTTAAATTTTCCTACATATACATTCTTTTCTTTTTTTTTCCTTTACAATATCACAAGCAAACAAAAAAACTACAAATAAACGATTGGAATAGTAATAAATACTTAAAGCTATCTTAAACTTAAATTATGATTCGTTAGAAAATATATATATATGGATTCTGAACAATATTCTTACACTTATTAAAGAATAAGAAAAAACTACGAAGATAAATTGTGAATATAAATCACTAAATAGGACGCGACGCTCTGAACGATTTTATATACATAACCCTTTTTTTTTTTTGTAATAAATGTTCTTTTTATAACAATTTTCTGAATAAGGGTATTCTTTCAATCCCCTCTTCCTTTTTTTTCTTTGGCCACAGGTTTTATCTTGCCTTTTTTTTATAATTTTTTCTATTTTATGTCACTTAAATAAAAAAAAACTGCTTTTACATGCCGTTGACATTGTGCCAACCAATTATTAATAGTATTAATATATTCAGACTATTATTTGAACTCTGAGAAAACAACGCATAATATTATACAAAGTCTTGCCTCGACGAAGGATTTACCAGACTGATTCTGATTAGTTTTTTGGAACCCACGGAAAAGTGTTCTTTTCCCAATGTTATAAATCGAATCTGGCAACAACAACCAACCCCATTTCTAAGGATTTTCCCGTTTTTAGGCAATTCACCGTAAGTCCTTGATTAGTCCTTAACCTCACGCCATATTAGGGTCAATAACCTGGATCTAATTGTATGATGTAATTTACAACATATTCAGCTACATATCCAAATGTAGGACCTTCAGCTTTGATATTTTATTATTTTAGATAAAAGACCATGGCCACTCTTTCAGCAGCTGGATTTATTCACCAGATTTAACACTTAGTTCCCCACCTCCCGCGTCATGATAAATTATTGCTCGCTCCATGATCGCTCTCATCTGATTTTGTATCAGGCAGAGTTTGGTCATGAGTTACCTGCCCTTATGTGGACTTGGAGTGTATGCTTTGTTTACATTTAATTAGCGAAGCAAACATAACAAAATCTGGTAACAGAAGAACTGGAATCACTAAGATTATGGATGAGTTATTTTTCTAACCTCCTCGGAGGCGACGAAGCGCACAAATACGCCGATAGAGAAATGACACCGGAACCACCAGTTAATGATGGCACTATTGTAGAGCCACCGGACTATATCGAGGTCGATTCAGTTTTTAAAAAGCTGGAAAATAACAAAGCGGCAGGCTGTGATGGGCTGCCAGCTGAGTTATTTAAGACCGGCGGCGAAGAGTTGGTTGAGTAAGCACCAACTTTTATGCAAGATATGGTCTGATGGACGCATACCCAATGACTGGAATCACAGTGTTCTCTGTCCTATCTTTAAGAAAGGAGACCCGGCTGTTTGCGCCAACTATCATTCACATTACGCCAAATCTTGGAAGAGACCCGTGAGATTAACAGACACTCACCACTTATTTGTCGATTACAAAGCCGCTTTCGACACGCCGATAAGAGCGAAGTTCTTCGACGCCCTATCTGCACTAGGTATCCCGGCAAAGATCGTCCGTCTTTGCATGGCGACGCTATCTAACACACAAAGCGTTGTCAGGGTGGGGAAAAACCTCTCCGACCCCTTTGATACCAAGAGAGGTTTCAGGCAGGGCGATGCTCTATCGTGCGATTTTTTCAATCTCCTGATGGAATACATCCTACGCCAATGCCCGTACATACAGAGTATGTCGGGCTCGATCTTCCAAAAGGAAGTGATGCTGCTCGCTTACGCCGATGACATCGATATCATCGGTACGCAGGAACGGCGAGTCAGCAAGGCGTTCTCTGAGATTGAAAAACAGTCTCGGCTCATGGGTCTAGCGGTGAACGAGGACAAGACGAAGTACTTGGTGTCTTCTCGCACTCCGTCAATGCGTCTTGGATGATCAGTGACGATGGAGAATTTCAACTTCAGTGTTGTAGAAAACTTCGTCTTTCTCGGAACAGAGATCACCAGCAACAACAACGTCAGCCTGGAGATCAGGCGAAGAATCACGCTTGCAAACAGATGTTTTTTTGGGCTCAGCAAGCAAATGAGAAGTAAAGCCCTCTCTCGACGGACGAAAATAAAGATATATAAGACGTTGATACTCCCGGTCCTACTGTATGGCGCAGAGGCATGGACCGTGATTGAGTCGGATGAGACAGCGTTGGAAGTCTTCGAGAGGAAGATTCTTCGCAGGATCTTTGGTCCTATTAGAGTCGGCGAGTTTAGGTCCCGTATGAACCGCGAGCTGTACGAGCTATTCAATGAGGTTGACATAGTCCAGCGCATAAAATTCCAGCGGCTGCACTGGGCTGGGCACCTCATTCGAATGGACGAAGGAGCTCCAGCACGCATGGTTTACATGGGGGGCCCAAACTTGATTGGTGGACGCCGACATAGAGGACGACCGGGCACTCGATGGAATGACTAGGTATGGAGAGATCTCTCCGTACTTGGCATTCAGAACGACTGGCGCCAGCGCGCACAGGATTATGGAGGCTGGCGCGCTTTCCTGGACGCGGCCATGACTGGTAGACGGTTGACGGCCATTTAACTAACTATTACATATTCTAGTCCTAATATTATTATAACTTAAAGAAATTGTTCTATTGTTAACTATTTTATCCCTTAAACATTATTTTAAAGTGTACTAGATGTCCTATAGACAGACGTATAAAACAATGGGAAATATAAAAAAAAAAAAAAAAAAAAAAAACATTTCTATTGTCTGGGGAAATAGCTTAGCCTAAAGAAAACGATGAAGATTAGAACAAGCAAGAGCTGCACTTTTACTGGCTGCGATTTTATTGTTGTTACTTTGATTCCATCGTGTCCTTTTTTTTGTTGTTTTGCATCAAGGGATATTATATCCTCCTGAACCTCACAAAGTGTTACAGGTGACATAGGCAGACTTAATTGACAGGGAGTATCAAGGGCATGCACCACATTTTCTTTCTCAGCAGGACTACTCAATAGAAAAAGCATAAATTGTATTTCCAGATGCAAAGCAATAGCTTCAGCTTTTTCTTTCTTGTTATGACACTACTCTCCATTTAAATACTTAACTGAAACTATTCGCATTGTGGGGCGTTTTAAATACCGTTTTGCTTTCCACAGATTGCAGTCTGGTCCATTCGGTTCTACATTTTTAAGGAGTCACCAATAGCTTCATCTTTCAGTTTAGCAAGATTTTTCTTAAGCCTCTTTGAAACTCTGCCAGATACGTCGTAGTCTTCATTTTTCAATAATTAAGTCTCCGATTTCGCTAGAATACAAAGAATAGTTTGTATACGTAGGATACCTTGTTGGGTTTCGAGAAGAAGTAGTTAAGTCAGCTGCCTCACGAATTTTGTTGTTGAGCTATTCAATTGTGTCATCAACATCCTGCTTATTATCCAACGGTGAAATAGTGCCATATCAGAGTTCTTGCTGAGTAAACTACGTTTACAAATTTTTAAATTGACTGGGATGTTTAAAAAGATGACAACAGCAGAGTGATCAGAAAAGACATCTTGAAAATCTCTTTTTTATCAATACCATAATGTATTGCTATGTCCAATATATTTGGAAGACTCCTTGGATCTGTAGGCCATTATGTTGGACTACCAGCACTAAGAACAGAGTAGTTCCTTGCGTTTAAATAGTTCTTTACCTTTAGGGTTGGCACTTCCGGCTACCCATTTTTGGCTTTAAAATCACCTCCTATTAAAAAATTGTTGCCAAGATTATGAAGCGTGTTAAAAAACATATACTCAGATACGTGATGACGGGTGGCAAATATGCTGCAGCAATTTTGATATTGCCAGTAATTGTCTGCATTTCAATGATTGTAATTTGTGCCCAGCCGTGTACTATGTTTGATTATAATTGCGGATCTACCGCTCGCTGTGCCAGCAGTATGATTAATCATGAATAATAAAGTACGATCGATCATTGAAATGTGTCTCAGGAAGTAGAACAATGTCCACATTTTGAGACTTTATGACGTGTTCTATTTCGGACATATGGTGGCAAGCGCAATTTGCATTCGATAGAACTATTTCATAGCTTAGAAGCATTTTTAGTTATAAGAGACCTTACTAGTTGAAGTAAGTTAGAAAGTTGGTCAACTAAATTATCAGCTCGATTCATTTGACTTTCCATCATTAATTCGAGTCTCTGTAGCCTTTCACTAAGAGTGCTGTCTTGATTATGATTATCCTGAATCACATTGGTGTTAATAGTATTTAACATTGAGGTACCTCTTGCGACTGCGGCATAGCTTTGGTCAATCTGCAAGTTGTTATATGAGTCTGTGGTTGTTGTCATGCTGTTGGAAATAGTAGCTGTATTAGAATTATTTATTTTCTGTTTTATTTTGGCAGAAGATAAATATTTTTTTTTTAAAGTGGCTTAGTAGACTTCACAACTTTATATGAAGCCGTATGTGATTTCTAACGTGTATACATTTAGCTATATCGGATTTTTGTTGGCTAAAGTTCGGAGAGCGGACCTACATGGCCCATTTTTAGAAAAACTCTGAATGCGCTCTCCTGCTCCAGTTGGTAAGTATGGTACATTTTTTCGCATCAAGAAATTTAATCATCTTACGATAACTATCGCTTGAATTCAACATAATGTGTAAGTGGTCATCTCGATACGATTTGTAATTGAAAGAGTCCTTTCCTACACAATCGTTGAATTGTTTCAGCATATCCTATATATCATTTTTGGATCATGGTGGTGGTTTTAGATCGCTCGAGACTACATGCGATGTATTATCTACCGAAGTAGAATCGGTATTCAAGGATGCGTCTAGCAATGCATACCTATTTGTGCAATTTGGTTATTACTGTGCGCACCGCAGTCGGTTCACTTAGTTCACTAATGAGGAATAGTCCCCGCGCGCCCCACCCTACCTTGAATAATATTTCCTTTTAACAAGATTCCCTTTTTCACGGATTTTACGTTCCAATTAATGTGGCAGAGTTATCGGGTATTGGCCACCTGACAAAATAACCTTTAAAATATGACAGTTGTTACGCTAAGTATCTGCTAAATCGGGACATCCGCACTGAGAAATACAAAAAAAAAAAAAAAACACGCAAATGGAATTAAAACTAGATATATTTTGAACAACCATAAACAAACTAATAAAACGTTTCGAATCTTAGAGGAAAAAAAATCAGTATAGTTAGGGAAACATAAAAAAAAATTATTCGATTATTCTACCCTTTCATGCAGATTTAATTAAACCTACATTTCCTGTAAAAGCGCTCTAATGGATTCGTTAGCCTAATCAAACTCGCTTGGTGGTGTTGTTGATTTTAAATTTTCCTACATATACTTTTTTTTTTTTTCCTTTACAATATCACAAGCAAACAAAAAAACTACAAATAAACGATTGGAATAGTAATAAATACTTAAAGCTATCTTAAACTTAAATTATGATTCGTTAGAAAATATATATATATGGATTCTGAACAATATTCTTACACTTATTAAAGAATAAGAAAAAACTACGAAGATAAATTGTGAATATAAATCACTAAATAGGACGCGACGCACTGAACGACTCTTTATACATAACCCTTTTTTTATAGTAAATGTTTTTTTATAATAATTTACTGAATAAGGGTATTCTTTCTATCCCCTTTTCCTTTTTTTTTTTTCTTTGGCCTCCAAATTTAGATAGTGTTAAGCGTTTTGTTCCTTATTGTTTTTTTTGTTGCAGTATTTTCAATTTGGTAATTGATTTCTTGTTAATTGATTTCATAAAAACCTTTGGCCCTTTTGGCTACTGGATCTGGAAGTGTCTTGATGATCGTGCGTAAAAAAAAACTGCTTTTACATGCCGTTGATATTGTGCCAACCATGTAACTTCTACTTATAATTATTAATAGTAATAATATATTCAGACTATTATTTAAACTCTGAGAAAACAACGCATAATATTCCGTACAATCAAAACTTATAACATGCATTTTATAAGCTCTTAATTTTGTTGGTTCATACAGCTTCTCACGATAACACACAATTTTTTTTATGGCTCTCTCACCGATAGTTTTTCTATCATCAAAAAACATTGTGAGTAAACAAACATTGTCACTTTCCGGATGAGCAAAATGTGAATTGTTGCTGACAACAGTATAAACAATTTCCCGAAGATTTGTTGCTAAATATTTTATCGTCCTTATAAATTTGTAAATAAGTGCACTTCCATATGCAACAGCGCTGTAAAACTTTACATTGAAGCACATTGGAACATAAACTTTCATAACGTACTTTGTAAAGTAAATTATTACAACAATAAAAAATAATAATAATAAAAAAATGTTTTTAATTCCACTTCCATATTATGAACATTTCTGAAAAAAATAAATTTTTCAAGGATAATCAAAAACTCCTTTGGGCAATAAAAAGCGTAGATTTTAATGATTTTTTTAGATCTATCTTCACAGAAGCGATTCATAAAATTGGTCTTGCAAGGTCGAAAAATATGTTTTAAGGACAATTGGTCCTTTGATTCTATAGAATTTTGAAAAGTTTTCGTCCTAACAAGAGTTTTGATACCAATTTTGTCCGAAACGAACTAAAAACACTAAAGATATTGTAATAAAGAAATTGTAATAAAATAAAATTTTCAACTGAAAAAGCGCGGACCAGGAATTGATTTTAGAACTATGGTTTCTTGGTGAAAACATCTTAGAATTGACTGTAGTTTATAAAAATTGGGTACCATTTTTCATTTTTTTTGGGCCCATACAAATCGATGCTCCCTAATGTATATATATGGGTATCTCCATCTATTTGCGTGTGTGAAGTGTGTCTGAGGTCTTGCTTGAATCAGTATAGGTTTATGTTTGTCTGAGCTTACGGATCTGTACTGATTTTGGTCCAAACGAACGGACTTCTTTTTTGTCTGCCCCCAGGGCACCTCCACGTGGTGATGGCTGGCAACGGATCACCGGCGAAGTCCCTTGGTGAAGGCGTTCATGCCGTCATGGCAGGCACAAGGAGAAGTAGTCGTACGATGCAGGGACTCGGAAACCCAGTATTGGCGATTGGTCAGGGTGAGCAAGCATGCCCGCAATCGTAGTCATCCAGCAACCGCAACTCTAGTTTTCGATGGCCCTCAAAGGGAACTAATAAAAGACGATGAATTTGAAATGAGAATGACCAGTGATGAGAAAGCAGCTTGCAGTGGTTTCAAAGAAATTCAAAAAAAAGTTTTTGAGAAACAACAAAGATCCTGATTACAAAAACATTGTTAACAGATTGTTAGAAAACTACCGAAAAATGGGTTGTTTAACGAATTTAAAGATTCACTTCCTCCATTCCCACATTGATTACTTTCCAGAAAATCTAGGAGGCTATAGTGATCTTTTACAAACAAAAAAAAACACGTCATACATGAATTTTTAATTAGGATTAAATATAACAATCCACTAGGGAATTTTACTACAAAAATCTATTTTTCCGAACTAAAGAATCTTGTCATACAACTTTTCAATCAAAATTGGTTCAACACCCACAGTTTCTTTCACATTGCTTGAGAAATGAACGCAATTGGCAAAGATTCACACACTTTTAGGCACACACGATTCAACAAATAAAAATCGACACATCAAAACAAAATCAGGCCAGTAAACAATATAACACCATTCGAATTAAGATGGTTAACCTTCCTGCGACCTTGCAGTCACATTAACAAAGAAATTAAAACAAGATATCAGCCGAAAGATCAAAAGAAGGATTTAACCGCAAAATGACCTCCGAATGACCTTTGTAGGTCGGGTCAAAAAACAGGTCAAGACTTATTCTGACGTAAAATTTTCAGCTCTTTCAGAATCTAGGGTCAAAAAAATTCTATCGGTCAAATTTAGATGCTTGACCTTTTTTTGACCTTGATTTTGACCTGATGGGGTAATTTTGACACCGGGATCGTATTCAGCGACCCCAAAAACATAAAGATCAACTTGACTCAGAGAAGGTCCACCTCAATTTCATTTTGTGGCCCTGTGTAATCATCTGATACAATGTTTGTAAAATCATAGGGATTTTATCTTCCCTGCTACCAAGAACATGGTTATATAAAATAAGCAATTGAAAAATATAATATATGATAAAATTTATTACTACATTAAAATTAAATCTTAAAGTAATAAATTCTTTACGTAAATCACACATAAAACAATTTCAAGCAAAACAAAAAAATAAACATGAAAAAACATGCGCGCAGACAACTACCTTACCAAGAATCAACTTACGACTGAAGACTGGTGATTAAAACATAGAATGCAAGTTGTGTCGAGGTTATCGGTATAATTGTATCATGCATATTATGCCAGCCATACACTCTTCAATTTGTTATGCAACTCAATCAAGTTGTGCAACCGATTGGTACGTACGTGTATAAGTTGTATGAAGTTGTAGTTGGATGAACTTTCGGATGACTTCGGCAAGTTGTGCAACTTGGTTTTAAAGTAGATGGGCATGTAATACTATTTTGATTTCACTTGTGCTCACTCTGTTTTAGACACTGAAGAATATCCAACGAGAATAAACCTAAAGCGAAGAAAAAGAAAAAATGGACGAAAGTAAGCCAATGCGTGACTGTATCGAATTTTAAAAAAGTATGTCGGAGCTATGGAACAACAAATTGGACTGCTACAAAAATAAAAACATTCGCCGCAGAAGCTACGAGAAGCTTTTGTTGGAATACACCAAAATAAAAAGTGACGCTTCGGTAGAAGATTTAAAAAAATAATTGCAAAAATGCGCACGTGCGTTGTTAAAACAGTGACAGATTTGGCGCAGGCGCTGACGATGTATATGTGTCAAGCCTTTGGTATTTTGACGCGTTTGATTTTTTACGCGACTTGGAAATGCCACGGTCAGGTCGGTCGGACGAAGTTGAGGAAGTCACTTCCATCAACGTGGGAAGTAAAAAGTAGGTTTGAAGTTTAATAGGTCGTTAAAAAAACGATTTCATCAAATGTCAGGACCAAGTTTTTAAAAAAAGTATTTGGATGTTCCAAAAATCAAAGAAGTGCAACACGATGCAACTGTTTATGCAAGTGGATGGGTTTGCATTTACCGTAAACTGGCACCAGAGCAGCAGTTATTTGCAAAGCAGGCTGTTGATGATATAATGTTGTTGGGCCGAATGAACCTTACATGTCAAGACTGGGCAGGCCTTATTTTTCTACTACAGGATCACCGCATTTGGTTTCAATGCCAGCAAGTCCAGTTGACACAGAACCAATTCATTTTGTACAAAACATACAATATGCTGATGCCATTCAAGTATCCCCACAACATCGCAATATGAGTCTCCAAGACTTAATGACACAATTTGAATAGGCATGTAGCTAGTTATAATAATTAGTTTGTTTTTATAAAAAGCATATTTTTTAGAGCCATATTTCTTTTACTAAAGTGCTATTAAATATAAAGTTATAACTCTTTTAATTGTTTAAGCGTTGCCTCCATTCCAGACAGCTCGAGGGATTCCTCCACAACCTTGATTGGCGCCGTAAATAGTTGTGTAAGTAGCAACAAGCGAGTACAATTGTGGTTACCTTATCTTGGTTCAAATTGATGGTCGTCTGCAGAACACGAAAACGAGAAGCCAAAATGAAGAAAGTGTATTCAACTTCTACCCTTGCAGAGCTGAGAGTGCTGTTGTAAACTATTTCGTCAGCTGTCAAGTTTGTATGAGCAAATGGATTTAAAAAATTTTTGCGAAATGCAAAAGCAGCATCCGAATCGAGAATATATGGCAAAGGCTCTTGACCAGTGAGCACAGGCCGTGCTTCAGGCAAATTTAATTCGTCGTTTTCCAATTTTTGGAAAAACTGAGTGTTCGTGAAAACGCCTCCATCATAAACTCGACCATTTGCACCAACATCCACTATCAGAAAGTCGCAATTGCTGTATACTATAGCCATTAAAACGATGCTGATTTTATTATTAAAATAAAAGGAACCAGAATTTGGTGGTCGCCAAATGTTGATGTGGTTTCCATCAAGCGCTTCTATGCTGTTGGGAAACATGGATTTTTCATAAAATTTCTCGGCTAAGTCCATCCATTCTTCATGTGTTTTGGGGAGCTAAAATTAAAAAGTATTTTTATTAACTTAAAATAGCGTAATATAGCTATGTAAGCTATTTGTATTACATTTATAATTTCTTTTACAACTTTTATTACGTCTTCGCATGTCTCAATGACAATCTTGCCAATAGCTTGTGGATGACAAAAAACGCAACGAAATGGCCAAACGATTTTCTGCACTTATAGATTCTCTCATAATAGTATATTTTGTTTTTCGTATATAAATATTCACTTTCGAGAGAAGCTCATTAAAAATATCATCACTCATGCGCATATAATTTTTATAGTCGTTTGGTTCGGTTTCCTTCAACTTTTTTAAAAGCTTATTGTTGTAATATTTTTGCTTGTTTAGCAACCACTCTTTTGACCACTTCATCTTTTTTTCGCATTTGTTTGCTCTACAACTTCGTCTATAATAAGTAAAGCCATAACATCCGAAGCCATCTTCACTTCACGAGAAAAATTTACAAATGAAGTTGGTCAACCAAATTTTATGGAATGACTCACTTTAAAACGCATAAATGTTTTGCAATATCTATTTATTGGTAATTAATGTGAATGCAATTTAAGTTCTATATAGTTTTTACAATGGGTATGTTGTATTTATCCACATGTATTGTATTCATTGTATCATGTCGCTCACGTCGCTCTTCCGCATTTAATAAACGCTAAACAAAATGAAATAAGTACGAAAGAAGACGAAACACCTGAACACAACGGCACAGCTTCCACACATTGTTTCGCTTCCCTTATACCCATGCTGTCACTATCTTTTTTGCTTTACTCATTCCTTCATTTAAAATATTTTACTGTGTAGGTACAATACACATTCCATCACTACCAGATTTAATACAACAAACACATGTAGAATGTTTCTTAACGCACAACATACATATACATATACAAATTTGGTTGTGTATTCTTAATTTGTGTATTTATTGCTCATGTCTATTGCATATAATTACGCACCTCACTCGTGTATACTGTTGTAATATAATTATGCATAGATACAAATATACACATTTGTGTTCGCCGCTAAAGAAGTTTCACTTCAAAAAATAAATATTAAATAATATATTTCCATTGCATTGTTAAACAGTGCTATTTATGTACTTTAAAAAATTAATAAAAACAGCTAATTAAAAGAAGCAGTACTACCTGCCGTTTTACAAGAAAATTTGGGATTGATTTTACTAACTATTCGAATATTTACAAGTTGTAGCAAATGAATTCAAAACAAAATGTCTTTATTGTCATAAATACGTGCGTCTAATTGTTATTATTATTCTACCATGTGTTTAGTTCAGTGTTCGGCACCAATACAGTCATATGTTTGCATTGCGTTAGTGTGGAATTAACAGAATGATAACAGCATCAACAACTGCTGAACAGCAACTGATTCATTTTGATTCGCCTCAACAGCTTCATTAACACCGCCATAACAGCGCCCCGACAGCGACTAAACAGAAAAATATCGTAGAAGCGAAACCACACGAAAGTTTATACTGTACGTGTGCAGCAGCGCTGCGACAGAGAAAATCCCTATGCGCAGTGCATGGCGTGCCGGACACTAGTCTAGTTCCATGTGTTTATTGTTACTGTGATCTAAATTATATAGCGTATATAACTAGTTCACATTTTTTTACAATATGACGTCTGGTTTTCCTCATATTTTTATCGTCACCTGGAATGTCCGCAACCTTAATTGGAATGGAGCAAATATCCAGCTGGTTAATATGCTCGAAAAATACAAGGCTGACATCACTGCAATATAGGAAATATGATGGATAGGACAGGGTTGCTCTAAAAAAGCATCCTGTTACATCTACTATAGCTGCCATGAGAGTAAGCACGAATTTGGATGCGGATTTGAATATTGTGCGCATGCTCCGACGGAAGAGAAGGACGACGATGATAAAGATGAATTCTATGAGCACTTGGCACGTCTATAAGTGCGCTGTCCCAACCACGATGTTCAAATTGTGCTTGGCGATTTCACTGCCCAAATTTGGATGGAAGGAATCGTTGGCAAAATCGTTAGTCCTCATGACACTATCTCCAATAATAGATAGCGGCTTATCAATTTCGCCGCAGGTCGAAACATAGTAGTTAGCAGCACCAGATTTCAACATCTCAGCATCCACAAGTTTACATGGCTGAGTCCAGATCAAATTACACGCAACCACATTGACCATGATATGCTTGACGGAATGCATGCATCGTGCGTGCTGGACGTGCGAACATTACGTGGTCCCAACATCGACTCGGACCACTATCTAGACGCAGCCAAGGTACGCACTGCAGACCGCCGTAGCCTTTTCAATCACACTCTGCTGACTGCTCCGGGAAACCTCTCCGTCTTCTCATATATAAATTAGAAGTTGAAACATTTCACTGCTCCTTGGATTGGGCTGCCAAGGAGGTCATTGGTTATACAAAACCTGTGACAATGTGTGCTGTTAAAGAGCGATTTCGAGAGAAACGGAGGGGCCAGAAACGCCTTTTAAATCGCAAGAAAAAGGATTAAAAAAAGCTGGAGTTAGATGTTGAGAGATTATGTGAGAGAAATGAGGCTCAAAAATTTTATCAAAGAGTCAATCAAATGATGATGCTCAGGAATCACTGAGATTATGGAGTGCGGCAGGCTTTCATTGGCTGCTAGCTTAGTTATTCAAGACCGGCGGCGAAGAGTTGGAGTATGCGAAGAGTAGGAGTATGCGCAAACTTCTATGCAATATATGGTCCGATGAACGCATACCCAATAACTGGAATATCAGTGTTTCCATCGTATATAAGATTCTGACGCGCGTATTGTGTAATAGGTTGAAACCATATACGGATTCACTGATACGACAATATCAGTGTGGCTTTAGACAAAAAAGGTCGACCAGTGACCTTATCTTCACAAATACTCACAACACCTATTTGTCGATTATAAAGCCGCTTTAGACACGCCGATACGATTGAAGTTTTTTGACGAACTGTCTCCACTAGGTACGATCAAACAGATGCTTTTATGGTATGGAGAGGTCTCTCCGTACTTGGCATTCAAAAAAACTGGCGCCAGAGCGCACAACATTACTGAAGCTGGCGCACCTTCTTAAAAGCGGCCATGACCGAAAGACGGTTGAAGGCCATTTAAGTAAGTAGTAACATAACTATAAATAGAATACATGAGGATACTAGATTTAATAGTACTGTTACGTTTTTTGGAAAATTTTTTTAATTATTTGAAGACTGTCAGTGGTTTCGTTTGAAATATTGTCAGTTTCGTTTAAGTCTTGGAGATATTGGTTGCGAGTTGTGGTTAATTAGTTGCATTCTATTAGAAGTTTATTAATTATCATAGTGTTGTTTTGACAGAATGGTTGTTGTAAGGAGATATTTTTAATTTTTTGTTGATTTATGAATTTTGTGCGGCCAAGCTGAGGCCAGCGATCGGTCGCTAGTTTTGGATATCAAACGATATCACTAGAGGCCAGCTGCGAATAACCGACTTAAAATCTTTTATCCGTTCACGAAGGGTTCAGGGTAATTTGGTGACCGTCTTAACACGGAACAAAACGGAGACCGATACTGCTAAGTTACTACCGGAAGGTACAAAAAAATTGCAAAAATTAACAAAAATAAGAAGGCAACGTACTCACTAAGTCATCTGGCAGAGACACACCCAGCCAGCTTATAGCCGTTGAGCCCTTCATTAGTATCCTGCCCAAGGAAGGTAGGATTGTGAGTGCAATGGTTAAAAACTTTCTACGGCCACACCCAGAAACAAACAATACGAATTAGAGTTAGACATTAAACTGTATGGAATGAATAATAAAACAAAAAAAACTTATCTCAATTCTTTAGGAAGTAGCGAAGGATAAGAAGATTATAGGATAAAAATGACGATTCAGGGCGCATCCATTATACTTAAAAAAATTTAGAACATCTACTGGAGCTACATACAAAAAACTGCCTAAAAGAAAGTATGCGTTAACACAGATATTGATAATTTGAGGAAAGAGTGTATGAAGCTCTGTAACCAAGCAAAACATAATATATATATTTATATTATATATGTATATACAAGGTGTGTATCAAAATTTCGAGATTTTTTTAAAAGAGCATTTTCTGGGACATCTTTCATTGAAATTCACTTCAAAATTTCATGAGAGGAAGTGGCGTTACATCGTCCAATGTGACAGTATGTTTTTGTCATCGGTGCAAAAGTGAGAAAATGTCCTGCGATGTTCGGGAAATTTTAAGACATACTTTGTACGATTCGAAGGGCAGAGTTCGTTCCACCGGACGAAACAAATAATGGGCTATTTTATCTAGGTGTTATGAGTTGTATTCGACCAGAATATCGCGATGAAGGAAATTTACGTTTGTTGCCCGATAATGCGCCGTCTCATCGATCAACACTTATCTTATTAAAATACCTCAACCTAAAATCTTTATGCTTCTTAGCGGGAGCTAGGAATTGATTTTAGAAACTTAGTATCATGGATAAATTTTCTTAGAATTCGTCGTAGATTCAGATTCTGTTCGACGATTTCCACGTTTTATGTATATATATATACATATATGTCTTCATAGAACTCGTCGTACATTCCGATTCTGGTGCACGATTACCACGTTTTATGTATATATATACAAATATGTCTTCATAGAACTCGTCATAGATTCCGATTATGGAGGACGATTAGCACGTTTTATATACATATATATACTAGCGGAACTCGCTTGCGTTGCTAAGTCCCCTCTTTGGCTTACTTTTGTAAAGTTGAGGTAGCGCCGAGAATTAAATTTTTCTAGTTTAATTTTACAATATTAGATGGCATGCTTCGATTTTTAGTCGACCCCCCCCGTACTCTGCTACGCCACCCTTTGTGTTTCTCTCTTATAAGACCACGTCGCAACATGTAGTGGAAACCCGTCCATGGCCTGTAAAACCTAACTGTTTACATTTCTCCAAAGGACCTTAGCATTACCCACTACCATGTATATCTAATTTCATCGCTGTTCCTCAAACCGATGCCGATGCGATATGATGCATTTCGTGTATCGCTTTTAATAGGGGG
Source organism: Leucophenga maculata (assembly GCA_035044805.1). Classification (NCBI taxonomy): domain Eukaryota; kingdom Metazoa; phylum Arthropoda; class Insecta; order Diptera; family Drosophilidae; genus Leucophenga; species Leucophenga maculata. The sequence goes on along the minus strand of JAWNNP010000146.1, from coordinate 1,328 downwards.
GTGTAGAGCATAGCCCCTTCAGATTCGGACTAAAAATATCGTCCCCGTACTTCAATTTATTTTATGATGCTCAGATATGTTGAATAATCTTAATCGCTTATACGGGAGCTGACCTTGACCAACCAAATATCATTTCATAACTTAAATAGACGGAAAGATACTTAGATTTTTGTTTATCACTTACCGCCTCCTCCAACCTTTAATAAATTAAAAAAAAAAAGCTTACCTATGTTTTAAGTTCGCACAAATCCAGGCAAATGAAAAGAAAAATAAAAATCGGTTTAGTAGCTTCGGAGTTCATCGCGGACAAGCAACGTGACACTGTTTATTTATATATGTATATAGAAGATTTATATACAAGGTGTATCTCAAAAAAAAAAATTTATATTTATGTATGTGTATATATATATATATATATATATATATATATATATATATATACTAGCTGTACCCGGCACGCTTTGCTGCGCCCAGTAAAAATTATTTTCTTTACACAATATATTCTCCTCCTACTCGACTCCAAGCACTTCTCTACTTCTTCCAGCAATATTCAAAACCAATAAATCAAATAACTTTTTTATCTTTTAAACTATGAAACTTTATTCTCTTTTCTTAACTTGATTACTTCAACCGATCACATTAACATGTTTACCAAATTGCACCCATCTACTTCAAATTGATGCAAAGATATGGTGAATGTTTTGTATCGCTTGTGTGGGGATTTTGACGAAACTTCACTCAAACACTCATTAATAAACTGAAGTTCGTCTGTGGATGGTTTGGCTTCCGATAAGGAACATACAGACATACTTGTAGATAGATAGATAAATATATACAACATTCATTTTTATATATATTGAACCATCAAGCTTTTTTGATGGCGTATGTATCTATTAATATTTTGTCTGTGCATAAATAAAAGACGTTTTATCAATTTAAATGTCCACTATATATATTTGCGCGCGGCGCTTTGCAATAAAAAGGAATTAACGCGGTAGCACAATACGCTGACCCGTTGCACGAAATAAATGTATGTATATATGTATGTATGTAGGAGTACGCAAAAAACTCCGCAACAATTAACCGACAATAGCGACAGACTGAGATCGAATCAAAAAGTAAGCAAAAGGGCGATAGTGCGCAGACTATTTAGCCCAAACGAAGTTACCTAAAATGATCTAAATAACGGAGCGCGTCTTAGAATATAAATAACGGCGATGCACAAATGATTTGAATTTATGTTTAATTGAAAATTAACAATAATTATGATGCAGTTGCAGTGACGGCGATAGACGCTACAGTGACGACTGCTGCTCGCCCGAACATAT
>JAWNNP010000144.1:0-57473 GCA_035044805.1 Leucophenga maculata | reverse complement strand
CCTTCTTAAACGCAAGTGAATTTGATAACGGTAAACCGAATAAAGAGGCAAAACATATAAAATATTAGAACAAAATCAAAAGACATTTAACTAATAAACATTTCTGCATTTGAGGGACAGTCATTTAGAGTCCACAATTGAAATTGAAGAGTAATTATTTCAACATATGTATATACATGTGCAACAGTTATGAAACGCACTATATATGTATGTAAATGTTGAATGTTGTAACTATCTATTTATCTATGTTTAAGCCAAATTATTCAACCGATGGAGCTGAGATTCACAGACAAACTTCTTTTCATTCAGGAGAGTGTTCGAGAGTAGTTTGGTCAAAATCGGAGGGGGCTATGCCCCACCCCCCATTCAAGCGATATAAAAAACTTAACATACCTTTGCATCCATTTGAGATACAGGAATTAAATTTAGTAAATATGTTAATGGGATCGGATGAAGTAATGGCCATGCCCCCCCCCCCTAATTTTTGAAATGTTCGTTAAAAAATGTATTTTACTACATATTTCGCACTTTTGCCTACTAAAAAAATAAAAAAACAAAGTCGGCCCCCCTCTTCGGAGACAGTACGCCCTTGGCTATACCCCCAAACTTCCATATAAGCGATTCACAAAATTGAACATATCTGTTGGGTCACTTATCGAACTAATATGCCTCACTATTAAATAATATCACCTATATAGTATACTTCCTAGATACTACATATTAATATATTGCTACATATTACTACTCTCTTTAAAAAGTAACGTTATGATTTTGTACATATTCTTGTAGTTGTTATTGCATTTAATTTTTTCATGTACTTTTTTCTTTCTTTTTTTGTACCGCTTCATGCAATTAGTTATGAAATTAAAATATTAGTCTACGAATGACATCGATCGCAACAACATCGCTTTTTATTCGCTTTTTCGGAAATAATCAATCGGTGCTAAAAACGCTTAGCATCATACATTTTGGCGCCCACCGTGAGGCACGATCGCTAATACATTGATTTATTTAATTAATTGCAACAATTCGAATAGTTATTATTGCGTTTAACTATTGTGTGTAACATAAAACAAACAATTTGTCATTGTTAATTATCGCATACAAATCTAATTGCATCGCTAGTGTTTTTATAAAATCAATTTAATTTATAAAAATAAAAAAAATTCATCAAATTATATGCATATACATATACATACATATATTCATATACATATACATTGTTACGTGTGGGGTTATTTTGTTTTGCAATACCTAAAAGCAGTATCAGTAGTCGGAGAGAGTGGTTACTGGTTACTGAGCGTTTCCTGGTATTTTTGAAAAATGGCCGCGAGAAAAACGAAGACGGTCTCGATCGAGAGTAACGAGTCATTCGACAAAAAGCGATAGCGTGGGTGATCAAGAATTAAAATTGTTTGTACCCGGCATAAGTAAGAGCCATCAAGAGATTGGAAACGAAGAGAGTGCGTTTCATTATATGAAGAGCTCTGAACAGTTTATTTGCAAGGAAGAAACTGAACAAGAGTCAATTCCTTTCAAACACACGTGGTGCAGGCGGTACCTTCGACACGGCAAAAAGGGGGACAAAGGAAAAGAATAATATCATACGTCAAGTCGAAACACCAGGAATTCCTACCGGCGCTAATTCGTGCGAGCTACGATAGAGGGGCATACCGGAATCCTGCAGCAGGCTGGAATATTGTGCGTCGGCGCGGCGAGGGACTGGAGAGTCACCACGTTCATCGGAGTCCTACAGGCGATCTCCGAAGGCAAGGCTAGGAAAACCGCGTGCCAACCTGCGGTTAAAGGTTTTTAGTTAATAATGAATTTTTAACAGGCTTAGTGGTCAGTTTACATGATAAACATGCTTGTACATATTTATCAATGTAAAGAGAGACAATTATTAACAACAACTTGGAACATTATAGTGAAGAGCAACGGATACACATGTGTTTCGATTTCTGCTATGAAATCTCATCAGTCCGCTTGGCTGTGTCAATACAAATTCTTGCTTATAAACATGCACAATTTGAAAAGTCCCCTATGTATTATATGCATTGCATGGTAATTTTGAGAGAAATTTCCAATATGTATATGTAGAAATTTGCAGTGAGCAGTTTACTCAAACTATGAATTTTGTTGTTGCATTATCCCCCTATCAACTGCGCCCATGCCGTATTTCTACTCGTTGATAGAAATTCACAGGTTTGGGGCGTTGTGAAAGTTTTGTCTTTCAGTTGAGGAACTCAACTTCAGACGAAAAGTTTTTTATAATTAATTTTTTATTATTGAAAATTTATTAATTAATTATTAAACGTTGTGCCCTACGTTAGTATAATGTAGTTATTTAGTGACCCAAAATTTGTTAGTAATGAATTTTTAACAGGCTTAGTGGTCAGTTTACATGATAAACATGCTTGTACATATTTATCAATGTAAAGAGAGACAATTATTAACAACAACTTGGAACATTATAGTGAAGAGCAACGGATACACATGTGTTTCGATTTCTGCTATGAAATCTCATCAGTCCGCTTGGCTGTGTCAATACAAATTCTTGCTTATAAACATGCACATTTTGAAAAGTCCCCTATTGACACAGCCAAGCGGACTGATGAGATTTCATAGCAGAAATCGAAACACATGTGTATCCGTTGCTCTTCACTATAATGTTCCAAGTTGTTGTTAATAATTGTCTCTCTTTACATTGATAAATATGTACAAGCATGTTTATCATGTAAACTGACCACTAAGCCTGTTAAAAATTCATTACTAACAAATTTTGGGTCACTAAATAACTACATTATACTAACGTAGGGCACAACGTTTAATAATTAATTAATAAATTTTCAATAATAAAAAATTAATTATAAAAAACTTTTCGTCTGAAGTTGAGTTCCTCAACTGAAAGACAAAACTTTCACAACGCCCCAAACCTGTGAATTTCTATCAACGAGTAGAAATACGGCATGGGCGCAGTTGATAGGGGGATAATGCAACCACAAAATTCATAGTTTGAGTAAACTGCTCACTGCAAATTTCTACATATACATATTGGAAATTTCTCTCAAAATTACCATGCAATGCATATAATACATAGGGGACTTTTCAAATTGTGCATGTTTATAAGCAAGAATTTGTATTGACACAGCCAAGCGGACTGATGAGATTTCATAGCAGAAATCGAAACACATGTGTATCCGTTGCTCTTCACTATAATGTTCCAAGTTGTTGTTAATAATTGTCTCTCTTTACATTGATAAATATGTACAAGCATGTTTATCATGTAAACTGACCACTAAGCCTGTTAAAAATTCATTACTAACAAATTTTGGGTCACTAAATAACTACATTATACTAACGTAGGGCACAACGTTTAATAATTAATTAATAAATTTTCAATAATAAAAAATTAATTATAAAAAACTTTTCGTCTGAAGTTGAGTTCCTCAACTGAAAGACAAAACTTTCACAACGCCCCAAACCTGTGAATTTCTATCAACGAGTAGAAATACGGCATGGGCGCAGTTGATAGGGGGATAATGCAACAACAAAATTCATAGTTTGAGTAAACTGCTCACTGCAAATTTCTACATATACATATTGGAAATTTCTCTCAAAATTACCATGCAATGCATATAATACATAGGGGACTTTTCAAATTGTGCATGTTTATAAGCAAGAATTTGTATTGACACAGCCAAGCGGACTGATGAGATTTCATAGCAGAAATCGAAACACATGTGTATCCGTTGCTCTTCACTATAATGTTTCAAGTTGTTGTTAATAATTGTCTCTCTTTACATTGATAAATATGTACAAGCATGTTTATCATGTAAACTGACCACTAAGCCTGTTAAAAATTCATTACTAACAAATTTTGGGTCACTAAATAACTACATTATACTAACGTAGGGCACAACGTTTAATAATTAATTAATAAATTTTCAATAATAAAAAATTAATTATAAAAAACTTTTCGTCTGAAGTTGAGTTCCTCAACTGAAAGACAAAACTTTCACAACGCCCCAAACCTGTGAATTTCTATCAACGAGTAGAAATACGGCATGGGCGCAGTTGATAGGGGGATAATGCAACCACAAAATTCATAGTTTGAGTAAACTGCTCACTGCAAATTTCTACATATACATATTGGAAATTTCTCTCAAAATTACCATGCAATGCATATAATACATAGGGGACTTTTCAAATTGTGCATGTTTATAAGCAAGAATTTGTATTGACACAGCCAAGCGGACTGATGAGATTTCATAGCAGAAATCGAAACACATGTGTATCCGTTGCTCTTCACTATAATGTTCCAAGTTGTTGTTAATAATTGTCTCTCTTTACATTGATAAATATGTACAAGCATGTTTATCATGTAAACTGACCACCAAACCTGTTAAAAATTCATTACTAACAAATTTTGGGTCACTAAATAACTACATTATACTAACGTAGGGCACAACGTTTAATAATTAATTAATAAATTTTCAATAATAAAAAATTAATTATAAAAAACTTTTCGTCTGAAGTTGAGTTCCTCAACTGAAAGACAAAACTTTCACAACGCCCCAAACCTGTGAATTTCTATCAACGAGTAGAAATACGGCATGGGCGCAGTTGATAGGGGGATAATGCAACAACAAAATTCATAGTTTGAGTAAACTGCTCACTGCAAATTTCTACATATACATATTGGAAATTTCTCTCAAAATTACCATGCAATGCATATAATACATAGGGGACTTTTCAAATTGTGCATGTTTATAAGCAAGAATTTTTATTGACACAGCCAAGCGGACTGATGAGATTTCATAGCAGAAATCGAAACACATGTGTATCCGTTGCTCTTCACTATAATGTTCCAAGTTGTTGTTAATAATTGTCTCTCTTTACATTGATAAATATGTACAAGCATGTTTATCATGTAAACTGACCACTAAGCCTGTTAAAAATTCATTACTAACAAATTTTGGGTCACTAAATAACTACACGTTTTTAGTTAATTATTTTTGTTGTTTATTCTGGACGTTAACGCCGCCAAGAGGGCGATCCTGCAGTCGATAGCCTTCGAAAGAGCGGCATAGTCACCGTCGCAGTGCATAGCATTTTTTTTTTTTGGTATTGAGCAACAACCACAACGTGACCGCGAGACTGTAATTCTGTTAATGCTTGCCGATATGCACCAAATTATTATTATTATTATACAGCCATAAAGCGTTATAGCCGATACTTGTTATCCGCATATGAAATAACCTAGTTCTCTCACCACATTTGCGGAATGTAAATTTAAGTTTATCTAATTGAGACGTATGCAGACAATTTGTAATGCCAAATAAGAACTCTCCATAAAAACGCTGTTTATTGAGAACATATAAGTATAAGGAGTACAAGGGTTAGGTGAAAGGATAGAAGGGAAACAAATGAATTTCCGAATTAACGTACATACTACATTTGTGGCCTTAATTTCGCCAAGTACGTAATACAGTCGAACATAAAACTTAGATCCGCCTGTTTTGTTTGCTAGAGCGCTCCAGTAAGATAGGTAGATTGGGTTATCGAGTAGACTGCTAGTTTCCTTCCGTCATAAAATCGAATAGTAAGACAAAATCAAGTTTCTCTTCCCACCTATCACCATCATCCCGATTGCCATAAGAAATAATTTTTCCGGATATTAGCATGGATTAAATATACACAAAAGGGTCGCTTTCTTTTTAGATCGCTATGCGACAAATGGAAGGGAGGTGTATTTCAGATCCATAACAGCTATGGTCTCATCCTTTTTGATACTTTCACGCCGAGTACTGATGAATCGTAGTTTGCTGTTATATCCTTTCTAGTGCGGAGGAAAGATATAAATTATAAATAACTTGTTACCCCCATTCCTCTTCGTATCGGTGGTCGTTCTCATCCCTGAGCGATAGCTGGAGGACCGACTACAGAGAGTGGCCGTTAGCGGCGGTGGTATGTAACAACATTGGAATTGGTACCGCTATCGCTTCATTCTTTTCATCTGGCTTCGCTTCATTTGGAACCTGTGCTGGAGTAACGGTATACTTCTGCTACTGGAAACTGACGTCGACGTCATCAATACCGTTCATCTTAATTTTGTGGATTACGTTTCTCGCTTCATCGCAACGATTCAACATTGGTGTTTGTGCATTGCATTATTATACGTGGATATTGTCACAAATTGATGCTGATGTCATCGATCTCGCTTGCGCAAACATTTCTCAGTCAGTTAAGAAATACCGAGGAAACATGCAGGTCGTCGATCGTACAGTGCAATGCAGACAAGAAATACAAAACAATAAAGTCAATAAACATAAAATAGTGCAAAGCTGAAAAAAACATTGTTTATATTTATATTGAACTGCGTTACTTTTAAGCTTAAATAAATTAAACAGCGAACGCCTGTACGATTGTAATTCTGAAGGCTACGTTAGCGGCGCACCACCAGCGTATCCGCTTCCACCCGCGAGCATACCCTAATAGTTGGATAGATGGGAAGGAGGATAAAGCGGAGAATTAAAAAATTAAAACAAAATCTTTTGCCGCTATTATTTAGAGGTCGATGACCTTGCATTCAGCGGCTACATTAGCGGATTTCGTCGCTGACAGTGCGGTACTGGAGGGGAAAGCTGGTAGAGGGTCAAACCGTTGGCTAAACAATCGTTCGATGCAGCAGTAAAACAACAACAAATATACATATATAGTACTTTTTAAGGAATAGAAAAAAATGTTCAGCAAAATAGTGCAAGGAGCAACAACAATTTTTATTTCCTTTTCCTCTAATCCTTGATAAATATCTATGGGTTTTATTTTTATTATATACAGTTGCGAAAAAAAATAGCACTGATGTTCAAAACGTAAGCAAATGTGAAATAAATTTAAAACTACCCAATAATGTTTCCAAGTCTGTGTACTTTCCAACTATACCATGTGTTCGCTTTCTGGAAGCAACAACATTTTGTACAAAAATATAACGGTACATTTTTACAGTAATAAATTTATGAGACAAACGCAAAAGCATGGGAAAAAAATAGCACTATTCAGCATTATCGCAAGAAGAGAAGGCACTATTTATATTTGATATAAAAAGTGAACAAATTTTAAAGATTTGTTTAATTTAGAGTTTTAATTATTTTTTTTCCTCAATATGGGTCGGGCTAAGCATTGTGGAGCTGAAAATCGCGAGTTAATAAAAAGGCTCATATCACAGGGCAAAACGTACAAGGAAGTGGGTGAAATATTTGGCTGCTCTAATAAAATGATTCACAATGCTCTAACTAATGATAAAAATTATTCAATAATCGATTGACCTTAATAATGCATGTATAACTTTGATAACGATTACGATAAAAATTATTCAATAATAATTCAATAATGCACTTGAAACTTGTCTCGCGGGAAGAACCGATTCCTTCCTTCTCATGCAAATGAACGGCTTTGCGTGCTTAAGTGTATGACACATCAAAGCACTCTGATATTCTTCGAATAGACCATGTTTTTGGTAACATTGTTAAAAACGTTACAATTTCGGTTTTATTTTTAGCTTTTTGTATTTTTTTTTTTATTTCAGAAACTGTTTCCAAACTTTTAACATCATGTGTAAAAACACTCTCTTCACTAAATACCGTTTTTAATTGTAAATCAAACGCGGTTTTAATTTCTTTTATTTTAACTACTTGAGCTACTTTTGAACGAAGATCGTTGCGTTTTGTAATAGGTGCGACACCTAAAACCAAGAGAATGTTATTTAAACAAATAATATTTTTATCTAGATTAAACTCATTAAAATTTTCATTTGTTTCTTCTAATATCTCTGGAACTTGCATTTCAACTTTGGCATTTCTCGATTGTTTGTTTAACTCTAATCGACACGGATCACACACTAAACTTCTTTCTTCTAAATTTAAGCTTTCTAACAACGATTCATCTAAAGCCCGAAGTCTCTTTACATCTAATACCTTCCTATGTTTTTCTTTCCGTAAGGGATTGCAACACTTTTTAAAAACCATTTTTTCTGTTCAAAAACTCAATTCAAATAATCTTAAAACATAAAAGTGATAACTATGCTACATTCTTCGCCTAAGCGTTAATCGAAAATTAAATTCAATAGTAGACAAATTCAGATGACATACACTTCAGCGTCAGCAACAACAACATCAGCGATTTTAAAAAGTGCAACAATGACGGGTACAGTTATAATCCTTTCGGTGCCAGTAACAATTTCGTTTGATAAGCGTGCGACGCGAGACAAAACCTTTTGAAAAAAAGTAGCTGCAGAACAAAAACGTTGATATCTCGGCTATTTTTAAAGTCTCCATACATTTTTTTTTAAAGTTTCGTGAAGAAATAAGGGATGCAAATATTTTTATTAAAGAAAAATCGAAGGGGTGCTTCTGGTCGAAAAAATGAAATCAAAGTTTTAGAAGACTTTTTTTCGGGTCAAATTTTGAAATTTTCTTTTCGCTAATATTTCTTTCAAATTTTAGAATTTCTACCTATTATACAAAAAAACATGAACTAAATCGGTTTCAATGTCTCCAAGATATTCATACTTAAAGTACAAACTAAAAACACACAACTACTGCAAAATTTCAACTTTGATGTCCGGTAAAAATCAAAATATTGAAGTTTTTCGAAAAACATGTATACACTCTCTCCTCTTTTATATAGTACTACAATTACACAAAGTTTAAAAAAAATCGAAAGACATGCTGCCAACATTGATTTTTTTTAAATAATTTGACACTGGTGTCAGGTTTCAATTGCCAGAATGGGATTTTGTGTTTCTTTAGCTTTTTTTGAGCTGATCGATGTTGCCAATGTGTCTATGAAATATTTTGTAGTTTAGGACGATATTTTTTGCGTAAAAGTAAAATGTTATATTATGCGATCACATTAAAGACACTAATAATGTAATTAAGGAGATTGGGGTTCGTTTGCTCAAGTTCACATTGTGAGGTAAGTTGTTGACTGCCATTCACTTGGAAACGGCCAACAATAATGCTTTTGCAAACGGTCCAAGCAGCTCACAACGTCCTTTAGGACACGTATCTCCTGGACAGGCTCTGAACAGGCATGAGAAGGTGAAAGAACCCCCATTTGGACCCGCTATAAGGATCAGCTGGTTGATGTCCTCGAAAGATGCAAGGCTACATCACTGCAATCCAACAAATCCGATGGATAGGACAGGGTTGCTCTAAAAAAGCATCCTGTGACATCTGTAATAGAATTTGGATGTGGTTTCGTGGTGAGTTCGAAACTAAGAGGCGTCGTCTCCAGGTTCACGCCTGTTGACGAGCTTCTAGCCGCGATACGCATCAAGGCTAAATATTTTAATATAAACCTGATTTGTGCGCACGCCTCGAAGGAAGAGAAAAACGACGATGCTACAGATGAGTTCTATGAGCGCTTAGAACGTCTATATGAGCACTGTCCCAAACACGATGTCAAAATCCTGCTTCGCGATTGCAACGCCAAAATTGGGTAGGCGCGAATCCCTGGCCTAACAGTTGGCAAATTCAGCCTTCACGACACTCTCTTCAATCGATTTCGACGCAGGCCGGAAAATGGTAGTTAGTAGTACTAGATTTCAACAACTGGGCATTCAACAAGGCTACATGGCTGAGTCCAGATCAAATAACACGCAACCAAATTGATCATATTTTGATTGACGGAAAGCACGCATCGAGCGTGTTGGACGTACGAACGTTACGTGGTCCCATCATCGGACCACTATCTTGTCGCAGCCAAGGTACGCACTAGGCTCAGCGTATGCCAACATGCAACGAAAGCTAGACGTCTGCCAGCTGCAGTCAGAACAGACCGCCAGAACCCTTTTCAAACACTCTCTCCCGATGGCTCGGGAAACCTCTCCATCTTCTTAAGAGCAGTGGAAACATATCACCCATTGGTTATACAAAACCTGTGACTAATTCTTTGAAAAAGGAACAAGGCGGGAGTTTGAGGATGATGAGATGTTATGTGACCGAAATAAACCTCGAAAATTTTATCAAAAGGTCAAGAATCTGACTGAACGTTTTAAACCTGGAGTAACTTTATGTAAGGATGAAAATGGAAATTTGGTTACGGATGAACAGCATTCACTGAAATTATGGAGGAGTCATTTTTTTAACATACTCGGAGGCGATGAAGCGCACAATTCCGCCGATAGAAAAATGTCACCGGAACCAGCAGTTAATGATGGCACTATTGTAGAGCCACCGGACTATAACGAAGTTGATTTAGTTATTAAAAAGCTGAAAAATAACAAAGCGGCGGGCTCTGTTGGGGTACCAGCTGAGTTATTTAAGACCGGCGTCGAAGAGTTGGCTAGGAGTATACACCAACTTTTATTCAAGATTTGGTCCGACGAACGCACACTTAATGTTCTCTGCCCATCTTTAAGAAAGGTGACCCCGCTGTTTGCGCCAACTACCGCGGAATAAGACTTCTTTTCATCGGATCCTCGTATGGAGAAATCACTCCGCAGTTGGCATTCAAAACAACTGGCGCCTGCATGCACAAGATTACGGAACTTGGCGCGCCTTTTTAAATGCGGCTATGAAAATCAGTTGAAGGCCATTTAAGTAAGTTATACGGTGGGTGGGACACCATTCCTCAGACGTTGACCAAATTCTTGAGTTGATTTTCTTCCAATCCCATTAGCATGTGTACCAAATATTTTACCCATTCCTTAAGTAGATGCAAAGATATTTCGATTTTTGTTTATCGCTTATACAGGGGGTGTAGCACTGCCCCCTCTGACGTTGACCAAATTCAAGAGTTGATTTTCTTTGAATGCCATTAACATCAAATAGATGCGAAGATATGTTGAATTTTGCTTATCGCTTATTCGTGTCTATCTATCTATGTACATAAATGTGTACATATGTAAGTAAAATCAGCTATGGATGTACACTGCTATTCAAGGTATTGCGCCTTACTAAAAATGATCTCTATTGAAAACAATTTTGGCGTTCCAAATATCCTGCATAAATAGTAGCTTTTAAATAACTCAGCTTTGTGTCATTAAAATTTCTTAGTGTCCTTAGAATTTTGCCAAAGCATTTGCTAAACACTCAAAAAAAAAAAACACAAAGTAGACGGCCAGCTGTTTATTAAGTGAAAAAGAATGGTAAGTGTTAGTTGTGGTGAATTTGCAATGATGAGGTGAGTTGCTATGCACAAAAATACATAGGACTGTCAACTTCTAATACCATTTTTTAAAAAAGAACAAGTAAGTAAAAAACACATTAATGAAATATAACTAATTTATTCAAAACTAAATTGGATAAATAAAAGGAGTTCATTTTGGTGCACCTCTACTATATGCCACCAATAAACTAACCAAATCATTCCGTTCTATTTTTACCAACACATAAAAATACCATCTGCACAATGTTTGTTTTGCAGCGTTGTAGAAATTTTCATCTGTATGAATATATATGTATAGATGAATTTTTGAATTTGTACGATATTTTATTTATTTGTAAATATACAACAGATTACTTGTTAAGGCCTTGGTGTTGTTTACAGGGGGATTGTGCAACAACAAAATACACACATCTTTTGAGTAGAAAGACGATTGTAAATTGCATAAAATACATGCCTGATAACAGGGCGTATTTATCATTGAATGTATTATGCTGATCATATTATTTACAGGGCTCATTTTCTAATAGACTTGTGGGTACATACATACATATGTATACATATATCTAAGAAAAAAAACTTGCATTGACCAAGGCCAAGCTGGCTAATTAGATGTTTTCAAAGCTGCAGCAATTCTCTATATATAGAAAAAAAAAAAAGTTATATACAGTGCCGCTCAACTGAATAGGTTTGACTTCTTTTTTAGACTTAGAACCAAATAAATTTTGTTAAGTAAAACGATCAATTATTTATAAAATATTATTTATAAAATTTTTTTTTGGTTTGGCTTTTATATTTGTTTTTATTATATTTATATTTATATATATATTTATATATATATTTATATAGCTGAAAATCTACATTATTTTTGGCTCAAGTGGTTTGACCAACAAAACTATAAAAAACAAGTAAGGAAATTTCGGTCGGGCGTAACCGACTGTAAGAGGACCTGTACCAGTTCAGGTCGCCTAACAAACACATTAAATGTTTCCCGAGCATATGACCAAACACATGACCACTGCAAAATTTTAAAATAAACTTGTGAAATTCCGGAGCAGTCCTAGTCGAATGCAAAAAACACGAAGTCTCTATCTATTACCGTTTCCGAGATCCTTTCGTTAATACAGACGGACAGACGGACATGGCTATATCGGCGCCTCTATCACTCCTGACCATAATGGGGGTAACTTTGGGGGGTCTCCGACCATTATTTCTATCTGTTACATACATTTGCACAAAACCAATAGGCTCTTGTTCCTTCGGTACAGGGCCTAAAAATTATTCACAGCAATATTTCATGGCACTTGGTAACTTAAATAATAAAAGACACTATTTCTGCATTATTTAATATTTGGTATGACCACCCTTATTCTTAATTATTTCAAACATTCGAGTTGATAAGGAATCGTAATATTATTCAATTTCACTCAGTGGCATTGATATAGAATTCAAAATTCGGTCACACTGGTTGACGCCAAATGATTTCGCCGGAAATTTGTTTCACTACAATAAGAAAAGACATTTAATTCTATTTAAATAAAGTGGGTCGTGTCGCGCATAAGCTAAATTGCTATTCATCTTCTGCTTTAAGCAGTGCAGTTATTCGGTAAACGGTACACAACTTTGGACGCCGTCTAGTGCGGTGTCGGCAAGTGAACAACAACAAAATAATCACTAAGAGAAGTGTGATAAAACAGCAAGATCTGCCGTTACGGCAAGCATTACCGCTCGCTTCGCCCGCGGCTGCACAAGATCTAATAATAATATAAACAAAAAAGTTATTATTCAAAATGCCTATGGACGAGCCGTTTTCTTCTGGCAATCAGCTTAGAAATAAGCCGATTGGTCATGAAAGAATGCGCTCAGGAGCCGGTAAACTACCATATGAGGTTATGCAAACTCAAACTTTTACCAGCAGCACGACCACTACAACATTAACATTTACTAGTGCTACTAGTAATCCTACATACACCATGGCTACTGTTACAACTAGTGGCTTCTGCTCTGGTAAAGGCGCTGACATACATAATAGGTCATCAATCGCCACTGACACTATTACCACAAAGCTCACCAATGCCGCCGCTAGGCTACTGGATGACCAGACACGGAATAAAATAAAGAGAAAAAGTGTTAAACCCTTATCTCCCATTGGCAGTAACAAAAGATTAATCGTTGACTCAGTGTCGCATGCACCTACAACAAGTCATCAGATCCTCAAATAATAAGTTTGCAATGCTTGCTATGGATGAAAACAGTGATGATGAGGCTGACATTACTGAAGACCCAACTAACGTTCCAATAACTGAGGACAATAATATGGATGGAAGTTCAAAACATATAGTAAATAACGCACGCAATCCACTTAAAACGCCAAAGCCACCGCAAATAGTTGTAAACATTTCCAACATAAATGACCTTTTCGAACTTATAGGAGAGGTCGCTAATTTGGACAAAATCACCGTCAAGGTTAATCAAGGGGATACGGTCAGAATCTTCCCTATGGACAGTGACACCTATAGGGCAATTGTTAATCGTATGGATGAAATCGGCATGGAATTCTTACCAAATGGAAACAGAAAAGCCGCATAGAATTGTAGTCAGGGACATGCAACACAACACCCTGTTCAGTGACATTATTACAGACTTCAAAACATTGGGATATGAAGTTCTTCAAATTCACAACTTAAAATCCAGGAGGAATAAAGAAGAAGGACTTTTTCATTAATATAAAACCCTGTGCAAAAATTAATGATATATATAAAATTAAATTCCTTTGCCGACAAAAAGTAAAGGTAGAAAGAATGCGAAAAACAGCAGAAATCGCTCATTGTCACCGTTGCCAAGAATATGGTCACACAGCTAAATATTGTAGACGCCATCCTAACTGTGCGAGATGTGGAGAAAATCACAGTACTTCGCAATGCATACGTCCACAAAATGTACCGCTTAACTGCATCCATTGCGGTGGAAACCACATGGCCAGCTACAAAGGCTGCGAAAAATATCAGGAATTTCTCCGTCGTTCTATGGGACCTGTTAAAAGGGTCAAAAATAATATTTTGCAGTCTGAACGGAGCATGAGATCTAAAAAACAGCTGCAACCGCAACAACAGCAGATACGAAGCAATCAGCAGCAACTACCTTGCCACGATACAAGCTACAAAGGGGCCTCATATGCCGCAGTTGCGAGAGGCAACAATCGCCCTACCCAGCCACGCCCGCAAGCACAAAATCTCACACAGCAACAGAATCCGCTTGATGTTCAATCATTGCTACAGCAGCAGCAGCAACAATTTCAACAATGGCAGCAGCAACTTCAACAACAGCAGCAAGAGCAATTTCATCTGTGGCTACAGCAGCAGCTACAGGAGCAAAAACAACAGAACAAGCTACTGAGCCAACGTCTGGAAAAGCTTGAAAATTTGGTTCATGAAATGACCAATAAAATAATGCGATGGACCGGAGAGAGTTCTACTCTCCAGGTTCAGAATACCGTAACATCGTTGCAATGAATCCCCTAAAGATTCTTATCTGGAATGCCAATGGCATTGCAGGCAAAGCCAGAGAAGTTGAACTCTTTGCACATACTAATAACATTGACATTATTCTCCTGAGTGAGATCAGGCTTAACCGAGGGAACACAGTAAAAATCTATGGATACGCCTTCTATCCAGCTTTCAAACCATCACGCAATAATAACAGCGGCGGAGGGGCTGCTGTTCTAGTGAGAAGGTCTCTTAGACACTTTCCACAAAAGGTCATGGAGACGCCCACCATACAAATGGCAACAATAAGTGTTGCTACAGGTCTGGGAGACATGAAATTTAGCGCCATTTACTGCCCCCCAAGGAACAGAATTGACGAAAGGCATTTCATTGACATGCTTAGAGCCTGCGGACAAAGATACCTGGTTGGCGGTGACTGGAATGCACGCCACTGGCTATGGGGCGACACATATAACTCACTCAGAGGACGAGAACTCGCAGAAGCCATTTCTGCTTGCGGTGCTAAGGTACTTGCTACAGGATCCCCAACTAGGTATCCATATATACCCAGTCACACTGCTACATGTATTGATTTTGCGGTTCATCATGGTATACCCGACTATAGTGCTAACATATGCCAGAGCTGGGATCTAGATTCTGACCATCTAGCTCTGATAGCCACCATTGGGACTATTGGGCTGGATGCCAGCTGCAGTCCCCGACTAATCACTAAGCGAACTGACCTTATCGTCTTTAAACAGCATTTGGAGAGATGTTTTCAATTAAACTCTGCACTAAACTCTGGAGAGGATATCGAGATGGCGATAGATATTCTAACGGAAAATATTCATAGGGCTGCAGCTGCTGCAACACCTCTCAATCCCCCGCCAGGTCCCATAGACTATGGCATCAAGTTAACAAGGGAGGCAAGAGAGCTTCTTGCAAATAAAAGGCGCCTCAGAAGAAGAGCAATCAGATCTCAAGACCCTTGGGACCGATTTCTGTGGAACCGGGCAGCAAAACAGCTGAGAAATGTTTTAAGAGAACTTCGAAGCGACTTCTTTGAGCAAAAACTAGCGGCTATGGACTACACCGTTGATGCCAATTATTCCCTTTGGAAGTGTACCAAATCGCTCAAAAGACAGCCCTTCAGGCAGGTTCCAGTCAAGTGCCCCGGAGGTGGCCTGGCTAAGGATGATATGGAACAAGCTAACGCTTTTGCACACCACTTAGAAGCTCGTTTTACCCATCATGACTTTGCTACAACGGAACAACTCAGCGAGATCCAAGACAGCCTACAGACACCGCTGCAGATGTCTCTCCCCATAAAGCCAATAAGGATTAACGAGATAGCGGAGATAATTAAGACACTGCCAATAAAAAAGGCTCCTGGAATTGACAGGGTTTGCCATGCCACACTTAAAGCCTTACCAACTAGGGCCCTTATTTACATAGCATTAATATTTAATGCTATACTCAGAACACAAGCGTTTCCAAGACAGTGGAAGATGGCAGCAATTCAGATGATTCACAAGCCAGGCAAATCTGAAACGGAATGCGAGTCTTATAGGCCAATTAGTCTCCTGCCGTCCTTATCCAAAGTATGGGAGAGGCTTGTTGCCAATCGGCTAGGTGAAGTCCTGCTTAAAGACAATATATTGCCGAATCATCAGTTTGGCTTCAGAAGGGGACATGGGACCGTGGAACAGATCCATAGACTGGCGTTGCACATTTCGCAGGCTTATGATAACCTTGAGTACTGCAATGCAGTATTCATTGACATACGACAGGCATTCGATAGAGTGTGGCATGATGGACTTCTGTTTAAAATAAAGCAATACTTGCCAGCACCCTACTATGGTCTCCTGAGAGAATATCTGGCAGAGCGAATGTTCAAGGTTAAGGTCAGAGGCACTTACTCGGCCCCCCGTCGAATGAGCGCTGGAGTACCGCAAGGCAGTGTACTTGGCCCACTGTTGTACTCCATATATACAGCGGATCTACCTTGTCCCAACGATCAACATATGGAGGCCCCCAGTAAAGCTCTACTTGCCACGTACGCAGATGATATTGCAGTGCTCTATAACTCTAAATGCCGAAATGAGGCTGCAAATGGACTGCAAGAGTATATAAACTCAATGTCAGATTGGTGCAAGAGATGGAATTTAAAGGTTAATCCCTTGAAGACTACCAATCCTTGCTTTACCCTAAAAACACTGGTTGATCATACACCACCTATACAATTGGAAGGAGTCACTTTAGACCAACCCTCAGAGGCAAAGTATCTCGGCATAACGCTGGATAAGCGACTTACTTTTGGCCCACACTTGAAAGCCACTAACAAAAAATGTGGTCAGCGAATGCAGCAACTACGGTGGCTAATGAACAGAAAAAGCACCATGTCACTAAAGGCCAAAAGAGCTGTATATGTGCATTGCATTGCTCCGATATGGCTATATGGTATTCAAATATGGGGAATTGCCGCAAAATCAAACTATAAACGTATTCAGGTTCTGCAGAATCGTACCCTAAGAAGCATTACGAAATGCCCGTGGTATGTGCGCAGCTCCACCCTTCATCGTGACCTCAACCTACATACAGTAGAAGAGCAAATAGGATGACATACCAGCAGATACAATGATAGGCTGCTAGGACACAGCAGTACGCTCGCGAGAGACTTACTCCCCAACAGACCTCTAAGTCGATTAAAGAGAAAGGGGTTTGCCAAGACAGTTGGTGAACCGTGAAACCCCCAGCACAACACAACTAATATGTATATATGTGTATATAAATAGAAATAATAGTTTTAATACTAATTAGTACATAATCAGTCCTCAGGCTCAGAGCATAAGGTTTGGCTTTTCTTATTTATTTAATTGAGATTGTTAAGATACTATTTCGATTTGTACCGCTTCAACTCTAATTAAAATTAAAAAAAAAAAAAAAAAAAAAAAAAACTCAGTGAAATAGTTGACCAGGCTTTTTTAATCGCTTCAACCAGGGTCGCTGAGTCTTGAAATTGTCTTCCCCCTTCATACACTCTCCTGGATAAAAGTCCCCAAATGTTCTCGATAATATTTATTTCTGGGGAGTATGGCGGCCACTCGAGCAAGCTGACATTCTGGTCCTTAATCCACTGTTTTGTAACCCGGGCTGTATGGATGGGGGCGTTGTCTTGTTGGTACGTCCATTGAATAGGTCCAAAAATTTCGAAAAAATGGGGAAAAGCCTTTTGGAGCACAGTCTAGACATTTGCATTCATCTTTGATGAAACAAACTGCAGATCTCAAGTTCCATAAAACGATATGGCTCCCCAAACCATTACGCCTCCTGTACAGAAGTGATGACGACTCAAAAAGCATTCCTCTTTTTGCATATCGTGAAAATAATAGTTGTAGCCATCCGGTCCGTCGAGATTGAACTTTTTTTCGTCGGAGAAGACCACAGCCTTCCACTCCTTGTTCCATGTCATGTGATCCCGCGCAAATCGAAGTCGCGCTTCCTTCCGTGCATCATTGAGAGGAGGTTTTTTTTTTATTTTTAATCTCTTTAAGTCTTTAGCACTCCGAATAACTCGTTTTACCGTTGCCAAACTAGCATTTACACCGCATTCATCCCTGATTTTACTGGCAGAGAGGTGGGAATTCGAAGCAGTTCGAAGGATTAGTCGCCTCTCTGATGCCGTTGTAGCATATTTTTGAGATATAAAACTAAATAGACAATATTAAGTTAAAGTTATATAATTAGTTTCCCCCACTAAGAACGACAGTTCTTTATTAAGTGCGTGACATATCTAATTCGACTTTTGTGTTGTTGACGGGTTGAAATCTTCATTGACTGGTAGAAAGGCGATTTTAGCAATTGGTCTTTCAATCAGCTTTCCGCTTGCTCTCAATGTTACTACTCGAACGACGCCATCGCTGCCCTTATGTACATCTTCGATGCGAGCTAAAGGCCAACAAGTAGGTGGAGACCTCTCATCCAAGATGATAACCAAGTCGCCAATGTCTGCATTTATTCTTAATTTCAGCCACTTAGGTCTCGATTGTGGACGGTTAAGAAATTCCTTAGACCAACGACTCCAGAAATGTTGCTTTAGCTTCTCCACTACTTTCCAGCGTGTTAGAACTTCATACTCTTTCATAAATTTTTTATACAGGGTTGCAAAAGTAGGCTCACGACAAAATCTTTGTTACAACATTTTTAGTCGTCTAAGTGCACAGTAATCGGTTTGCGCAATGCATGGTGGATTTTGTCCGTTTAGCACAGATTTAAAAGGTAGCGATACAGAATACGTTCCATTCGTGTTTCGTACATATGTCTTCTTGAAATGGTTTTCACAGGCAACTTCTTCGCTTGTTATTTCTCTTATATTCAGCAACTCCTCCTGTTCCCAAAATGCACGCAATTGTTCGTCAACTGTACAAACATTAACAACTACATCAGCAGATGAAGAAGGTACTGGACCAGATACAATCCATCCGAAGTGTGTTAATTGAAGAAAAATACCATTTTTATATTTAAGTTGCTCCGGCAACATAATTTCGCCGTATACATCAGCACCCAAAAGTAAATCAATTTTCTGTCCATCTAAAAATGTTGGATCTGCCAGAGTCAGTCCATTTAAGTTTGGTAAGGAGTGCTTAGCGACTGAAACTGGCTTATACGCAGTTAAAGATGGCAGAACTAATGCATGACATGACAATTTGTAATTCGTGTCTCTGCCGGACTCTAATTGTAAATTAACATAACTAGTAGATGCGCTACCACCATTACCTCCAATCCCCTTGATGCTGGCAAATGTGGCTTGTTTACGCAGTCTTAGTGTCTGTACCGCATCTTCTGTAATAAAGGTGGCCTTAGCAGCTTGATCAAGCAGGGCTTTCAAATAGATGACCCCAAAGTCCGTTTTAACAATGACTTGAATCGTAGGTAATAATATCTGTGGCAAAACCAAAGTTTGATGAGTGCTAATATTACATATTAAATTCAAGTGCGAGGATGAACTATTATTATTTATTGAAACTGGAGACGTAGTTTCGGTTACTGGTTGGTTGTTTTTAACAGAATACTCATTATGAACAATGGTATGATGGCCCTGCTCACATACTTGACAGCGCGTAGTAGTACGACAGTTCACAGCGAAATGAACAGGCAATAGACAGTTACGGAAAATATGTTTAGAATAAATTAAATGTCTTTTTTCAGTTGAGTTCAGTAAGGGGAATTTAAAACATTTATACAATAAATGTCTTTTATCGCAACACGGGCAGTTAAAGTCATTTGTTGTCGTTAAGTGTACATTACGCTGAAACTGTCTTCCATAACTAACAGCAGACGTAGACGAATGTGAGGGGGCGCGTATGGTAGCAAATTGGTGCTCATTAACGAATTCTAGGGTACGAAATGTAGTTTCAAGAAGAGTTTCAAGTTCGGTTGATCCTTGAAGAGATTGCTCCCATTCCTTTCTGGTTTGTATGTCTAGTTTCATGGTAGTAATGTAGATAATTATTGGATCCCAGTCCTTAGTTTCAACTTTAAGCGCTTTAATTTGACTTAAACAATTACGCGTTGTATCTAAAATCGATTTGATGCAGTTAAAAGTACCACGCGATATAGGTATAGCAAAAAGTTTGTTAAACACGTTTTCGACTATTTTACTTTCATTATGGTATCTACGCTTCAATGCTTCCCAAGCTAATACATAGCTACCATCAGAGGCAGGAAAATCATTGATTATATCCAAAGGTGTCCCAGAACAAAAACCCTTTAAATAAAAATACTTTTAAATGTTGGATAAAACTTGATTGTTGTGAACTAGTGACTCAAACATGTCTTTATATCCAGTCCATTCCAAGTAATCACCGTTGAAAGACGGCAGTTCAATCTTTGGTAGACGCACGTCCGCAAACAAACTTTCATTTCTTGAAGACGATGTAGCTTGCAAGGTACTATGAAAGTTTGGTGAATTTGGCATCCTTAAATCTGCGAGTAGATCTTGTAACTTGCCTTTAAATGACAAATATTGATCTTGGAAGTTATAAAAACCGTCTTCAGTTAGATATGACACCTCCTCTTGCGGTATGGAATTATGATGCACCAGTTCAATTATTTTACCATAATTTTCTTTAAATACCTTATACGAATTGGTGATTTCCTCTAGAACTCCTTCGACGTACCCACGTCTTTTTTCACTCAATGGTTTAAAGTTAAAGTTGATTTCCATTTTTTGCAAATGCTTTACGGCTTGCCTCTGGACTTCTACTGAAAATGCAATATAATTATTCATGTTTGTGCTTCTTGTTAAGTTCAATACAAATGTCCTTTATTATAGCTTGCAGTTTTATTAAAACTGTCAATATTCTTCGCCACCACTGTATCAAGATTCAATGACCCGCGAAAACAACAGTTAATATTTTTTGTTGCGTTTTTTTAGCGATATTTGTTGTTGCAATTTCATCGAGTAAGAAATACAGTATTTTGAATTGTTGTTGGTTTTGTAAACGTTCAACTGGTTTAACATTACACAAACAACAATTATTGAATATAAATAATATGCAGCGCACAAGTTTAATAATTTTAACTTTTGTCTATGAAAGTTTTAAATTAGATTCGCATTAGATTTACACTTTTACTTTTATTAATATTTGAAGTTGTTATTTTATTGTTTATTATTCCCGGGTTTCGGCACCATTTAATGTATGAAATTTTGTAAGTTTAATAAATTTCAATTGTTTTTATAGTTAATATATTATTTATTCGATCGTTTATTTCATTTGCTCAGTTTAGTTATTTTCAGTTGCACCATTTAGTTTAGTTTATAGATTTAATTTAACAATATCTTTAGTTTAGAGATTATCAGCGATGCAGCTAGGCAGAGTGCTTCAACAATACTCAATCGTTAGCAGTATAGCAGTTAGATTTTTAGTGTACGAATAAGAATACATAGAGATAAAGCAAAGAGAACCAATTAATGTAATGCATTTACAGTGAGATATAAAACTAAATAGACAATATTAAGTTAAAGTTATATAATTAGTTTCGGAAGTTAAAAACGCCCGAACAGGAGGATTTTATTTAATGTGTCGAATAAACGTAATAACGTCAAAACCAAAATGAACGTAGAATTACAATTGCAGATAAATTTATTTGTGACTTCAAGACCCATTTAAATAAAATATTTTACAAACATTTTTCGGGAGTTTATACAAGGTTTCAAATTATTAATAGATGCCGTTACATATAGGTCAAATAAAACCATATAGGTCAAATAAAAACCGCGTAAAATATAGAAAACCACAGCGCCTATGCAGAAACCATAAAATCAATCCTGATGCGGTGCTTTAATAAATTAAAAAAACATTTGAAGAAGATCTATTGAGACTTGATCAAATAAAACTCTTTACATTTAGACTTGGCCACAGTAAACTTACAAACGAAAGTTACTTGAATAAAAATATTTCAAAACACTCTGTAAAACATTGCGATCAGTATTGAACATATTCTAACACAATGTCACATCTTAACAATAGAACGCAACCAATATTTCTCAAACAATACTGTAATAAATATCCTCTAAAGCTCAACAGTAAACAGCCTCAAGATGATTATTAACAAATAAATATGTAGTTATATAAATACAAAATTAGGTGCCCATTAGTGTTCGGCTTATTTATGAAAATGTCTCTGCCAAAGTTCTCAGGGTCTAAAAATTTTCGTTTTGGTTCAAAACAAAGAAATGTGAAGTTACAGTTCGATCCGATAAGATTTAGATGTTGAGACTTGAGCCCAAAGTTGCATTTAGGCGATTTTTTGTCAAAAATAGGTTTTTTCCGAGGATTTTGAGACCTTACACCAAAATAAAATTATATATCACTTCAATTATACTTTTTTTATGTATTGCTGACTACCACCCTTTTTTCGAATACGCCATCGGCTGTCAAAAGTTGTGCAAAATCGTCGGTTTTGAAACATTTTAACAGATAACACCCAATTTTTTTCGATATTTCACATATTGACAGCTTCGATTATATGTAAGCTTCAATTTTAGCTTTCTCTTCAACAGATAGCGTTTTTCCTTTACCCATATTGATTTCAAGTTTCAGCAGCGGTGAATTGGGATGGCAAAATGCTCCCAGAATTGACTGGGCATGAAAAGGTGGAACGTTTGCCGATCGTTATTACTGAAGGCGACAAACTTCTGGGAATACCAAAGATAACTGCTTCTACTGGAGTAGAAATGTCTATCGAACCTTTAACCTGCAGACTGGATGAGACATTCAAATTGTGGCAGCTTGTTTTGATACAACTGCATCCAATTCGGAAAGATTAAATGGGGCTGCAGTTTTGCAATAGTATGTAGCTATTAGGACGCAGCCTGTTATATCTTCCGTGTAGGCAACACATCAGCGAAATATTTTTGCGTGCTGCATTCGATTCGGTTGCTGGAACTACATCAGGAACAAACGTTTCCCTCTTTGTACGGTTTAAAGATTCCTGGCACAAGATTGAGCAGTATAAGTTCAAGTTTGGTGTGACAAATAGTTATGTAGCTAAAAATTTAAATGATAAACAGAACAAAATAATTGATTTCTGCCAATCTGAATTGATGAGAGACCATGCGCGTACGTATTATGTGGAACTATTGTAATTAACCTTCTTTTTTTTGGGATTGATTGCTAACGGACATCATATTCGATTGCCTGGTCCAATGCATCATGCGCGCTGGATGTCTAAGGCGATTTACACCTAAAAAATATATTTGTTCCGTGAAGAATTTAAATTGTCCAAACAAGAGGAAAAATAATTGCTCTACCTATCCATTTTTATTCTGCGCTTTTGTGTACAGCTTTGGTTTCAGGCACCAATTGCTGTTGAAACTCCAAATAACGATTTAAATTTTATACATGCTATGTTCAACTACCGGAAAGTGGACGAAAAAATTTCAAACGCGGTACTTAAAAAAAACTAAAAATGGTGCAGCAATTATTGGCATCTGACATTGATTGGGACAACGTCGACAATTCTGTTATACGCTTAAAATTTAAAGAAAATGATTTGCCAAAGTTTGTTACAAAGCAATTAGCTGACTTCGTTACGCCTAACTCTGTTAATTTTTTCAATCGCTTTTCCATTTCAAGAGCTTTTCTGACCCAAGATCCTTTTAAATGGCATGATAATGAAGATTTTCTGAATGCTGTAAAAATTATAAATTCACTAAAAGTAGTTAATGACACAGCAGAGCGAAGTATTAAGCTCTTGCAAGATTACAATCAGAAACTGAGTCGATATAGCCATGTCCGTCCGTCCGTCTGAATGAACGAAAGGATCTCGGAAACGGTAATAGATAGAGACTTCGTGTTTTTTGCATTCGACTTGGACTGCTCCGGAATTTCACAGTTTATTTTAAAATTTTGCCCCTCCCCCCCCTTCCCCATAAAATTACCCCTTAGGTGATTAACGTCCTTCTAAGCCCAAATCAAAAAAGTTAATCAAAATCGAATAATAAATGACGATTTTATAAGCAATTGAATTTGACTATTAAGGCGTTCTATATAGTCAGCGGTCTGCTTATTAACAACATCCCCGATTTTAGGGACTTTTAGGTCCTTTTCTATGTTTGCTGTGCGCATATACCAGGGCGCTCCTGTTAATCTGCGAAGGATTTTCGCCTGCAGGACGCGTATTTTGTTTATGTGGGTTTTTGCAGCAATGCCGTACACTTGTATCCCATAACGCCAGGCGGGTGCGATGATTGCCTTGTAAATGTGCACCTTGTTTTTCAGCGATAGATTGTTTTTGCCGTTGAGAAGCCAGCCCAAATTTTTTGTCCTGACGTATAGGGATTTTACGACCGCATTAATATGTGATCCAAATGTGAGGCGTTTATCCAGGTACACTCCTAGATATTTATACCCAGTATAGTGTCCAATCAGCTGACCCACGAGGAAGACCCCAGGCCATTCGTCACGTCTGAGCGTGTATGTCACTGATGCACATTTGCTGAGATTTATACAAATATTCCACTCTTTAGCCCATTTGCCGAATTTATAAAGATATAACTGCAGCATATAAGTGGCGTTGTACACGCACTCATCTCTGGCAAGGATGGCCGTGTCGTCAGCAAATGTAGCTGTTAGAAAGTCCTGAGAATCTACCATCGGGATGGTACGCCCAGTGGGCATGTCCCAAGTGAATAGAGTATACAAGGTGGGACTTAGTATACTTCCCTGTGGAACACCTGCACATATTTTTTTCGTACTCGACTCCACACCATCCAGAAGCACCGAAAAGGTCCTGTCGATCAGGAAACTACTTAATATCATAAATAGCTCCGGTGGGAGGATGCTTTTTAATTTGTATAGTAGACCGTCGTGCCGTACTCTGTCAAAAGCCTGTCGGATGTCCAAGTAAACAGCGACTGTATACTCCTTTGCCTGGAACCCGTCTAGGATAAAGTTCACCACCCTATTCAGCTGCTCAGGGGTTTCGTGTGCCTTTCTGAAGCCAAACTGAAATGGTGGTATCCTTTGGTTGACTTCGTCGGTCGCTAGTATCCTCGTCAACAGGCATCTCTCGAATAGTTTCGCAGTGGACGACAGACGGCTGATGGGTCGGTATGACGTATGTCTCAACGTCAGACAAGCTCTTCCCGATCTTGTGTATCATAACGATTTGAGCCTTTTTCCAAAGTTTTGGGGAGTGCCCAATTCTCAACGCAGCGTTAAAAAGAAGTACTAAAAAGAGTACCGCTTTGAATGGTAGTGCTTTCAGCGTCCTGTTATCGAGACTATCTTCGCCTGGGGCCTTTCTATTTTTAAGCGCTTTGATGTGGGACTGAATTTCCTCGATAGTGATAGGATTAGCTGGGAGAGCCAGCTGCCCAGGGCTGTCCAGTACCCTTTGAGCTCGTCTCCTGTGACTACCGGATGTGGACTCGAAGGGTTGGGCCAAAAATTCCTCAAATGCGACTTTCGTCTCAAGTCGCCACCTCTAAATTTTATCGGATCGGTCTGTAACTTCACATTTTTTGAGAGACTTTAGAATGCGGAAATTTTTTTTGGCTTCATAGAAATAAGCCGAACCCTAATATACACACATATGTATGTATATAAATATTAATATTTATATATAATAAATATACATACATATATGTACATATGTATGTATATAAATATTAATATTTATATATAAT
The DNA here is from genome assembly GCA_035044805.1 of Leucophenga maculata. NCBI lineage: Eukaryota > Metazoa > Arthropoda > Insecta > Diptera > Drosophilidae > Leucophenga > Leucophenga maculata. Next base: position 31,625 of record JAWNNP010000144.1, on the reverse strand, counting down.
AAATATACATACATATATGTACATATGTATGTATATAATTTGTTTTTCTTATTCTATGTATAGAGAAGAATTGATGCAGCTTTAATAACATTGTTTTGGTTTTCGCTACGAAATCTAATCATCCAGCTTGGCCTTGGTCAATGCATAGTTCACACGGTAGAATACATTCTACACTCTCAGCACAGTGCATTGAAAATAGTTTTAAATATATACAAATTTTAATTAAATGTGACAGCAAACTCAATGAAAATAGTTAATACTGCCAGATAACTGGCACTGTATGAACTAAGCTTTAGATATATCCATACGTATGTATGTACATATACATATATGTTCCTTAGAAAAAGAGCCCTGTAAATAATCTGAATAGCATAATACATTCAATGATAAATACGTCCTGTTATCAGGCATGTATTCTATGCAATTTACAATCGTCTTTCTACTAAAAAGATGTATGTATTTTGTTGTTGCACAATCCTTCTGAAAACAACGCCCAGGCATTAACAAGTAATCTGTTGTATATTTACAAATAAATAAAATATCGTACAAATTCAAAAATTCATCTATACAGATATATTCATACAGATGAAAATTTCTACAACGCTGCAAAACAAACATTGTGCAGATGGTATTTTTATGTGTTGGTAAAAATAGAACGGAATGATTTGGTTAGTTTATTGGTGGCATATAGTAGAGGTGCACCAAAATGAACTCCTTTTATTTATCCAATTTAGTTTTGAATAAATTAGTTATATTTCATTAATGTGTTTTTTACTTACTTGTTCTTTTTTAAAAAGTGGTATTAGAAGTTGACAGTCCTATGTATTTTTGTGCATAGCAACTCACCTCATCATTGCAAATTCACCACAACTAACACTTACCATTCTTTTTCACTTAATAAACAGCTGGCCGTCTACTTTGTGTTTTTTTTTTTTTTGAGTGTGTAGCCAATGCTTTAGCAAAATTCTAAGGACACTAAGAAATTTTTATGACACTAAGCTCAGTTATTTAAAAGCTACTTTTTATGCAGAATATTTGGAACGCCAAAATTGTATTCAACAGAGAACATTTTTAGTAAGGCGCAATACCTTGAATAGCAGTGTACATACATAGCTGATTTTGCTTACATATGTACACATTTATGTATATGTTTAGTTTCTTATAAACAACAAAAAACAAAACTATTTACAGGACTCATTTGCGGCGTCGAATCAAATTCTTTCTTGCTCTGTCTCTTAACCAGTTGTTGCCAGCAGCGTTGTGTTTTCTTGTAGTTTTCTATTACTGTCGTCTAGTTTACAAAAGTCTCAAAATAAGCCAACGCAAGAGATTCTATACCTGCAATGCTTTAATGCTAAAGTCTATAATTGCTACTGACTCGAATGATTCACACGAAGACAGTACAACTGATGGTGGTGGCGGCAGTGGGTCCGGAAGCAGTAGCAGCGGTGGCGGCATTTGCGTCAGAAATTCTGGTGCATGTGGAGCCGGTAGTGGCGTTGATAGTGGAAGTAGCATCAGCTGTGCTAGTAGCGTTGCAGGAGGTTTTAAAGAAACCGGTACAGTAGTTGCTGAGGCAGTAGCTGCAGTGGTAACAAAGGCCTACAAACCCGGTCTCAAGATACGCAAGTGTGCATCGTTGTGCGGCGCAACAACGTCACATCATCGCAATAAGATGTCTGCAACACATTCAAATACAAACTCAATGCGTTGCGGAAGCAGCCGCAGCAGCGGCAGTGGCGGCCAATCAAGCGTTGCTAGTAGTTTGGTATACGATGGCGGTTGTAAAGCTGTATCACCGGGTAGTTACAGTTGCAATGCATTAAATGTGGATTTCAATTCCTACACAGCTACTCATCAATGGACTAAGATGCTAGAATGTGCTGAGTTTGTGGGTGCAAAGTAAGTGTATAAGTAAAAAAATTGTTTGATAAATAGGTACATTTATTTAATAACAACTAATATCACATATTAAAGACGCAGCAAACATACTGTGGTCGCGTATAAGGATGCCATGTTTGTATTTGGTGGTGATAATGGAAAAAATATGTTAAATGATTTGATTCGTTTCGGCGTCAAAGATAAGTCTTGGGGACGAGCATGCGCTACTGGTACACCGCCTGCGCCGCGCTATCATCATTCGGCTGTGGTTTTTGGCAGCTCAATGTTTATCTTTGGTGGCTACACAGGCGACATACATTCCAACTCCAATCTGACAAATAAAAACGATCTGTTTGAGTATAAGTTTCAGAGTGCAATGTGGGTTGAATGGAAATTCTCGGGCCGGTGCGTATTATTTTAGTTGAACCATTTATTCTGAATTACTATAATCAATTGCATATATAGCATGCCGGTGCCGCGTTCAGCACATGGTGCTGCAGTTTACGACAACAAAATGTGGATATATGCTGGCTACGATGGCAATGCACGCCTTAATGATATGTGGACACTGAACCTGACGGGCGAGAATCATCAGTGGGAGGAGGTTGAACAAAAAGGCGAACGTCCGCCTACATGCTGCAATTTTCCGGTTGCTGTTGCTCGTGATTGCATGTATGTTTTTTCCGGCCAGAGTGGCCTGCAAATTACCAATTCGCTGTTCGAGTTTCACTTTAAAACAAAAACGTATGTATTGCATGTTTGAAATACAATGTAATATAGTAATTAAAAAATTTTTCATGCAAATAAGTTGGCGTCGCATATCCAACGAACATGTGCTGCGCGGCGCTACGTCCTCACCACCATCTCGTAGGTATGGTCACACGATGGTGCATCACGATCGATTTTTGTATGTGTTTGGTGGCTCTGCTGATTCAACATTGCCCAACGACTTACATTGCTACGATCTTGATTCGCAGGTATGGTCGGTCATAACTCCGGAGCCCAACTCCGATGTGCCTTCGGGACGTGTATTTCATGCATCAGCTGTCATTGGCGATGCCATGTATATTTTTGGCGGTACTGTGGATAATAGTGTGCGACGCGGTGATACATATCGCTTTCAGTTCTCTAGCTATCCAAAATGTACACTACGCGATGATTTCGGAAAGTTTTTTCAGGAAAAACAATTTTGCGATATACAATTTATAGTGGGCGATGATGAAATCAAGATACTGGCACACATAGCTTTTGTTGCAGCACGTTCAAAATATTTGCGCCATAAAATATTCGCCGCACGCGAAGCACGATATCAGCAAATGGAGAAGGTTTTTGGTGTGGGCGCGGTAAATGCACAGGTGTTAAATACGGGCGGTGTTGTTGGCCATGTAGGCGGTGATGCTGCCCCCATGCTTGAAGTTAAGCTGGCGCATGCATCGCCGGAAGCTTTTGACATTATACTGAACTACATCTATACGGATCGTATTGATCTGAAGGAATCGTATAACAAGAACATTATAATACTCATTACCGACATTTATCAGCTGGCGGGGCTGTTCGCAATGCCTCGCCTGGCACACGGTTGCATTCAATATCTTGAATTTAAGATTAATAAACAAAATGTGCTCGAGGCGCTCTACAATGCGGAAAAGAATAAGTAAGTTTAAAATTTTAGAAATAATTTGTTTTCTACATTTGGTTTTGTTTAGCATTAAAATCATCAAGGATCACTGCATGCAGTTTATTATAAAGGATGAAAATTTCGGCGATGTAGTAATGTCGAGCGAATTCAGCGATCTCGATAAACCCCTTTTGGTTGAAATTATACGTAAACGTTTGAATCCAAGCAAGCTTGTCATGGATATTAATTATGAGTCGAACATCGGCACTACATTGGAAAGCGATCTGGCTGTATTTTTAGAATCGACTGGGAAAGACTTCTGCGATATTAGCCTCATACTCGAGGAACATGTGATACAAGCACACAAGTCTGTGTTATCAGCACGTTGTACCTTCTTCCAAGGCATGTTTCGTTCATTCATGCCGCCGGATAATACTGTTAACGTGAGTCAAACAAATCTGTGTTTTACAAATGCAATTATCATATACTTTCATTATTGTTCTAATCAGATACAAATCGGCGAAATTTCACCGTCGTTGGAGGCCTTTCATTCGCTATTGCGTTATATTTATTACGGTGAAACGAAAATGCCGCCACAGGATGCACTCTACCTCTTTCAGGCGCCATGTTATTATGGACTCTCGAACAGTCGGCTGCATGCCTTTTGCAAATATTCACTGGAGCACAACATTACCTATGAGAATGTGCTACAGACGCTTGAGGCATCTGATATTACCAAAATCTATGATATCAAAGAGTACGCGCTCAAACTAATTGTTAAAGATTTTGCAAAGGTCGCGCATCTTCCTAAAATAGCGGGATTGTCGCGTGAATTGTTGCTTGAGATTATACGCGCAGTGGCAGATTCACATGGAGAATTTTTGACACGCATAAATATAAATACAGATATCTGAAAACTAGTGCTGCTACAGCCGGCTTTGCAGTTGTTGCTCGCTTGGTTGCAAATCGGACGTAGCACGTAGCAGTCGCACACTGATAATGAGTAAGCAGTAGTACCCGAAGAAACCTTACTGTATGTACTCCTATTGAAGACGAAAGTGCCGGTAATGTGAACCGCTAAATGCCATTCGTAGTCCAACAAGCAAGCCAAACTTAAGGAGAAAGGAAAACTTAAATGCGTTTTCCATGCGTAGATAAAACACTTTAATGATGAATATATTCCTCCTTATTGTATTATCTACTAAATCTATATATAAAACCACACTTATTCATACACATTTACATATGTAAGCATTTATATATACATATATATATACATATATACAGGATATATATATATATATATATCTATATATATATACATATATATATATATATATATATATATATATATATATATATAAATGTATATAAATTTATGCATTTTTATGCATATTGTTATAATCTACTCGAATTCGTTTCATTCAAAAGTTTCCCTCTAATCTACTCTCTATTACAGTTAATATCAATATCCAATTAGTTTCTTCTATGTGACGAATGTTTTTTCTTTCGTTTTATTTCCTCAGTCTTGCAGTAAATGAGCGATATGTACTTGTTTTTGGTAATTACAAAATGTGATAGTAATTCTTTTTTTTACAATCGGAAAGAATATATATACATATATATATATATATATATATATATATATATATATATATATATATATATATATATATATATATATATATATATATATATATATATATATTTATATATATATAAGGGCGTCTAGCTTTCCTCGAAGGGCGGCTGACTTCTCATATACTAGTTATAGCCACTAATTCAGCACAACAAAAATACTTAAGTAAAACAAACCAAATTATATTGAAAGTGCGAAAATATGTAGTACTAAATTTTTTAACGAACTTTTAAAAAAAAAAATATATATATATATATATATATATATATGTATATATATATTTTTTAAAAAGTTCGTTAAAAAATTTAGTACTACAAAAATACTTAAGTAAAACAAACCAAATTATATTGAAAGTGCGAAAATATGTATATATCTATATATATATATACATATATATATATATACATATATATATATATATACATATATATATATATCTATATATATGAAGCATTATATATATACATATATATATATATATATATATATATGTATATATATATATAAATATAAATGTATATAAATTTATACATTTTTATGCATATTGTTATAATCTACTCGAATTCGTTTCATTCAAAAGTTTCACTCTAATCTACTCTCTATTACAGTTAATATCAATATCCAATTAGTTTCTTCTATGTGACGAATGTTTTTTCTTTCGTTTTATTTTCTCAGTCTTGCAGTAAATGAGCGATATGTACTTGTTTTTGGTAATTAAAAAAAAAAATATATATATATATATATGAGGCATTCTTTACGAACTGGGCCTCCATTTTTCGTCAAAAATGCATTACAGCTTAAAAATTTCACCTTTTTAATGCCGAGTGGGTTTTTTTTTTTATAAATAAAAAAATTTGATTTAATAAAAATACATATATGTATATATATATATTTAATAAAAAAAAGCAAAAAAATATGTAAATTATAAATATATTCATTGGATATTAAATCAAAATTTTGAAAAGCAAGGTGACATTTTTAAGCTTTACTTTGAGCTATAATAAATCCATTTTTGACGAATAATTAAATGGAGCCGGGGGGTCGAGCCCGATTAGTTTGTAAACAAATCGAATGTGCCAGCTACTCGATCGTGATCGTAAATATTAGGCTTTGCAAGTTCGATCAAACTTATGATTGCTGAGAATGATCGGATTGATCAAACTCGTTGCTGGTAGGATCGGAATTGATTTGATCGAAATTTCGGTAAGAGTGATCGTTCATACTCGAACATACCCGTTGCAGCTCTCTGATATATATATATATATATATATATATATTTACATATATATTTACATATATACATATATATATATTTAAATATTTTTAATTTGTATATAATTTATGAATACATACATATATATTTATATATATATAATATATACATATATATATATATATATATATAATATATACATATATATATATAATATATACATATATATATATAATATATACATATATATATATAATATATACATATATATATATGAATATGTATATACATACATATATAAATAATAAATTCGAATGCAAATTCCACAATCAGTTTCTTAATGAAATCTGTATTGTATTTCGTTTTTGTAATGTTAAAGGCGTTGCAATACGTTATATATTCATTTATGCATAAAATGTATAAACAAATTTTAAAGATTTTTCCAATATTTATTTGTTGTTTAATATGTTGGTATATATAAAGGATTTTCCAAAATTTACGCAAGGAGTAATTTTTATTTTGGGAGATTGGGATCGTTTGCTCAAGTTCACATTGTGAGAAAAGTTGTTGACTGCCATTCACCTGGGAATGGCCAAAAATGATTATTGTGTCAATCGGTCCAAACAACTCACACGTCCGCTTGGACACGTATCTCCTGGGTAGTCTCTGAACACCAGTTCAGGGGTGAGTGCGCTGGGCTTGGGACCCGCCACTTTAACAAATAAGCCCCCAATGAATACGAACAGAAAGCCTCAGAAGGAACCCTATGATGACGACCCCCGAAAACGATATAAGGATTATGATATGAGGATATGCACCTGGAATGTCCGCACCCTTAATTGGGATGGTGCAAATATCCAGCTGGTTGATGTCCTCGAAAGATGACAGGCTGACATCACCGCAATCCGAGAAATCCGATGGATAGGACAGGGTTGTAAGTAGTTAGTAGTACCAGATTTCAACATCTTAACATCCACAAGGCTACATGGCTGAGTACTGATCAAAAAACACGCAACCAAATTGATCATGTTCTGATTGACGGAAGGCACGCATCGAGCGTGTTGGACGTGCTAACGTTACGTGGTCCCAACATTGACTCGGACCACTATCTTGTCGCAGCCAAGGTACGCACTAGGCTCAGCGTAGTGCACGCCGCACGTTCCAACATGCAATGAAAGCTAGACGTCGGCAAGCTGCAATCAGAGCAGACCAGATCAGAACCGGGAAACCTCTCCGACTTCTCGAGATATATGTGAGCACTAGACACATATCCCCCGCTCCATGGATAGGGCTGCCAAGGATGTCATTGGTTATACAAAACCTGTGAAGAATTCTTGGTACGACGAGGAGTGTAGCAATGCTACTGCAGAGAAGAACGCTTCCTATCAGCGAACTCTGCAGTCGGGAGCAACGCGAGCTGTTAGAGAGCGATATCGAGAGAAACGGAGAGAGGAGAAACGCCTTTTCAGACGCAAGAAAAAGGAGCAAGAAAGGCGGGAGTTTGAGGATGTTGAGATGTTACGTAACAGAAATGAAGCTCGAAAATTCTACCAAAAGGTCAAGCGTCTGATTGAAGGTTTTAAGCCCGGAGTAACTTTCTGTAAGGATGAGAATGGAAATCTGGTAACGGATGAACAGGAATCACTGAGATTATGGAGGAGTCATTTCTCCAACCTACTCGGAGGCGATGAAGCGCACAATACCGCCGATAGAGAAATGACACCGGAACCACCAGTTAATGATGGCACTATTGTAGAGCCACCGGACTATAACGAGGTCGATTTAGTTATTAAAAAGCTGAAAAATAACAAAGCGGCAGGCTCTGATGGGCTGCCAGCTGAGTTATTTAAGTTGGTTAGGAGTATGCACCAACTTTTATGCAGAATATGGTCCGATGAACGCATGCCCTATGACTGGAATCTCAGTGTTCTCTGTCCTATCTTTAAGAAAGGAGACCCCGCTGTTTGCGCCAACTACCGCGGAAAAGACTCTGTCGAGCGTATTGTGTAATAGGCTGAAGCCATATACCGATTCACTGATAGGACGATATCAGTGTGGCTTCAGACCTAAAAGGTCGACCAGTGACCAAATATTCACATTACGCCAAATCTTGGAAAAGATCCGTGAGTTCAACAAAGACACTCACCACCTATTTATCGATTACAAAGCTGCTTTCGACACGCCGATAAGAGCGAAGTTCTTTGACGCCCTGTCTGCACTAGGTATCCCGGCAAAGATTGTCCGTCTTTGCATGGCGACGCTATCTAACACACAAAGCGTTGTCAGAGTGGGAAAAAAACCTCTCCGACTCCTTTGGAATACATCCTGATGGAATACATCCTACGCCGATGCCCGCACATACAGAGTATGTCGGGCTCGATCTTCCAAAAGGAAGTGATGTTGCTCGCTTACGCCGATGACATCGATATCATCGGTACGCAGGAACGGCGAGTCAGCAAGGCGTTCTCGGAGATTGAAAAACAGTCTCGGCTCATGGGCCTAGCGGTGAACGAGGACAAGACGAAGTACTTGGTGTCTTCTCGCACTCCGTCAATGCGTCTTGGACGGTCAGTGACGATGGAGAATTTCAACTTCAGTGTTGTAGAAAACTTCGTCTATCTCGAAACAGAGATAACCAGTAACAACAACGTCAGCCTGGAGATCAGGCGAAGAATCACGGTTGCAAACCGATGCTTTTTTGGGCTGAGCAAGCAAATGAGAAGTAAAGCCATCTCTCGACGGACGAAAATAAAGATATATAAGACGCTGATACTCCCGGTCCTACTGTATGGCGCAGAGGCATGGACCGTGATTGAGTCGGACGAGACAGCGTTGGAAGTCTTCGAGAGGAAGATTCTTCGCAGGATCTTTGGTCCTATTAGAGTCGGGGACGAGTTAAGGTCCCGTTGAACCGCGAGCTGTACGAGCTATTCGATGAGGTTGACATAATCCAGCGCATAAGATTCCAGCGGCTGCACTGGGCTGGGCACCTCATTCGAATGGATGAAAGAGCTCCAGCACACATGGTTTACATGGGGGGGCCCAAACTTGATTGGTGGACGCCGACATAGAGGACGACCGGGCACTCGATGGAATGACCAGGTATGGAGAGATCTCTCTGTACTTGGCATTCAGAACGACTGGCGCCAGCGCCTGGACGCGGCCATGACCGGCAGACGGTTGACGGCCACATAACTAACTAACTAACACCAGTAGCAAATTTTGAGAGCAACTCTAGGGTGCTAACAGCTGAACCTTCAAAGGAGCCTCGAAATGTATCTGCGGACATAAAAAAGGATATCGTCAATTCAACAAGTTTGACGATTTCTAGTCCATCTATGCAGCCACATATTGTTGAAATATCTGCAGTACACACCGATCGTGTTTCTGATTTGCCTATTCCAAATGCATTGAAACCAACTGGGCTCACGGTTGTTGCTCCACGTAAGTCGATACTTATTGTTACCCTTACAGCAACAACTACTGAAATCACACGAGTGAAATAGCCGTTCGATACCGATTACATACCAGATCTGGCGTCATCTAGAGCTTTTTTCCACATCAATTACTGTGAAACTGTAATAATTATTACATAACCAGCGCTATTTAGCCTACGACAGTGACGCTGCCTGACAGTCTACCGGCTTTACATAGCTTGAATCCGGCGACATCTAGCCGCTACTAACCAGTGCATGACAGTTTCATCAAGTGGCTAGATGACGCTGTTTTCCATCCGACGTGACATTCCTTGCAATTACAATTTCACAGTTATAGGGCCCGCGACTTCGCGTATATTTCCCTGAAGCTTACGTTTTATTGAATTGAGATATTGTCTGCAAAAGAGTTTTGAAAGGGAAAAATGACACGCTGCTGTAGCGGCTAGATGGAGCTGGTTTAAGAATCATGGAAACCAGCGACATCTAGTTGCGGTGTATGGCAAAATACTAGATGGCGCTGATTTCATTTAGAGTCAAAATGAGTTAAGCGACACAATCAGTATTAGTGCGATTTGTGCAAAGTACTGTTGGATTTCAATGAATAATTAATTATTAGTGCTAAAACAACTAACTAAATTTGTTATATGTAATAGTTGTAATTTGCGTAATACATAGTTGTATGTTACTGTATTTTTTTGATATCAAAACTGTACGAAAAAAAAATTTTCGGTTTGATTTATATAAAAGAAAAAGAATGAATCGCTTCGCTGGCCACGCGTTTGATAAAATGATGGCGACTCTTGTTTTTGGTCTTCTGCAGGTCACTTAAATTTTGAGAGAGGCAGAATGAGCAAAAAAAAAAACAGGGAAGCTAACCGCAACTTGTAGTTGAAAACAAACGACCGCAATGTATTTTCTGCAATGTATTTTTATTAATTCGCTGTTGCCCATTAATTTTTTTTTTATGTTTCAAATTATTTAATTTTATATTTAAATTATTAATGCTAAAATGGTTTCCCTGCGACAAGACGTCGACATACATATGAGGCATTCTCTGAAAAAAATGCCACTTAAAAAAAAAGTTCTCCATATTTTCTGACAATTATATATCTAGTAGTATATGTGAAAACTAAAAAAAAATATGATTTTAGGTCCGTGTATTCCACTGTCAGGGCTTAAATTTTCGAATCCCCATAACTTTTAAGCAAATGAACGAATTTTAAAACGCCAAAAGACATTTTTGTGCACAATTTCCTAAACTTTAAAACGGTGTATCGTACAAATATTTATAATTAATATTTCATAGAAAAAATTAGAAAATAAAAATTTTGTTTGCATTTTTAACCCTTTATGCCCCCTTCAATTTTTTAAAAATACCTCAAAATGTTCCTTGTTTCATCACCTTTCTTCCCCCCAAAGGGCATTTTGGGCCAACAATATTTGTATGAGTTAAAAACGGCCTAAAAACTGCGCAGCGCATTAAAATTTCATACAAAAAATTAGAAAATTTTTTTTTTCTGTTTTTCTTCTAAATATCTGCAACTTTTATGCAAGCAAAAGCATTTGCTCTAGTTCAGAACCATGCGCCGAAAAAAATAAAAACAAAAATTGAAAATAAATAATATTAAAAATTTAAAGGAAACAATTTTTTTTTTTCTTTTTGGTATGAAATTTTAATGCGCTGCGTTAGTTTTTAGGCCCTGTACCGAAGGTACAAGAGCCTATTGGTTTTGTGCAAATGTATGTAACAGGTAGAAATAATGGTCGGAGACCCCCCAAAGTTAACCCCATTATGGTCAGGAGTGATAGAGGAGTCGATATAGACATGTCCGTCTGTCTGTCCGTCTGCATGAACGAAAGGATCTCGGAAACGGTAATAAATAGATACTTCGTGTTTTTTGCATTCGACTAGGACTGCTCCAGAATCTTACAAGTTTATTTTAAAATTTTGCATCTCCCCCCCTTCCCCATAAAATCACCCCTTAAGGTGAAAATTTCTTCGGCGCAAAAAATCAGTATAGAGATAACGTCCCTCTAAGCCAAAATCCAAAAAGTTCATCAAAATCGGATAATAAATGACGATTTTATAAGCAATTGAATTTGAATGACCATCTTTTGTTTTTATACATAAAAAAATGTTTTTTAAGGCACTTATTCGTGCAGTATGTAGTGGTCACAAGTTTGGTCATAAGCTCGGGAAACATTTAATGTGTTTGTTAGGAGACCTAAACTGGTACAGGGCCCCTTACAGTAGGTTACGCCCGACTGTAATTTTCTTACTTGTTGATTTATAACTCATACAAATATTGTTGGCCCAAAATGCCCTTTGGGGGAAGAAAGGTGATGAAACAAGAAACATTTTGAGGTATTTTAAAAAAAAATCGAAGGGGGCATAAAGGGTCAAAAATTCAAACAATTTTTTTTTTCAAATTTTTTCTATTAAATATTAATTTTAAATATTTGTACGACACACAGTTTTTAAGTTTAAGAAATTATGCACAAAAAAGTCTTTTGGCGTTTTAAAATTCGTTCATTTGCTTAAAAGTTATGGGGATTCGAAAATTTTGTTGCAAAAAAGTTTGAGCCCTGACAGTATGGCAACCCTGGAATACACTAGATATATAATAGTCAGAAAAAATGGACAACTTTTTTATATTATATATTCTTTGTCGGTCTCATTCTCCAGACAGAGTCGTTGGATTATATAGTCTGCCACATATTCAACCGCATCCTCCGTCATATTGCCCATTGTCTCCTCCACTAAACCGTATACAGCATCATTCTGTTTTGGCTTTACACCTCGAAGCTTTTGCCAATTGAAGCTGTTCCAGCTGCGATGTTATAAAAATGCGTTCAAAGCCTTTATTAAGATAATTGACCGCTTGCACTTCCTGTCTGAGGGCTGGCCTACATGGCTTAACTGTTCCCTAATTTGGCTTAACGCGTCCCTATACTTTGGCTGCTGCCTGATCTTTTTAATAGCTTCACTGCTCCTACCTTCAAGAACCTAACATCTCCTAACTCAATTTGTTTCCTGTCTAATATCTGCATCTCTACACTATGATCTAATCTTTGACCCAACGTTGGACCTAGTAGACCTACTTGGGGGACGGGACGTTGACTGATTTGGACAAATGCCCGGTCTATGGTTAGATTTTGTGAGTGCGTTTTAGTATTTAGGTTGGTGGGATCGGAGATATTCCGATCCAAGCCGAAGACTTGATCTTCCGCTAATTGGTTGTTAGTTGCTCGGCGGTTGCGAATGGCTTCTGTTTTTCAGCTATTTTTTTTTTCTTTTGTACAATTGTTCTATATATCCACATAGCAACAGTTAAACAAATTGCAACCGTTTGTTAGTAAAATATTATTGTATGTGTAGTTCGGGCGATTATGACGTTAATTCTGCGTTGTTTGACGGCTATTCGATCGAATCGGTTGAGTGGAATTTGAAATGTTTGGGGTTCAAAAACGAGTTAAAAGTTTCATGTTTTAAATTTTTTTGATTTAATAAGTCTATGCCACTAAAGTGACCACAACTCCGAAACTATTCGAAAATTTGGAGAAATTCTTTTAATTTTTGAATATTTGAATAAGCATCGATCGAAAAATCGATCACCTATTTTTTCATCATCGATATTGAAAACTAAAAAACTATCTTGTAATATAATAATAGTAAGCAAAAACCACAATAACTGAGAATAACACGACTGGAGTTTACTCCTGAAGAACACAAAAAAGCCTACTAAACTAAGAAATACCTCGATATCATAATATCGAAGGGTAAATAAACGCATCCATGAAAATACTTAAATAATTAAATGGAATAACTGATGTATCTCTTATCTATAATTTTGCAGCCCTACTAAAAATTTATCTTGTAATTTATTTATTACAACTACATAAAAACTAAACATAAACTTATACGCTAAATAAATATATTATACAAAACTAGAAAACACGCTATAATGAACAAAGAGGAAAATTACGACCACTCAGAACCCGCTGGAGGATTTTTGTTTGGTCGCCCAGTTGACCGACTGTGCCTCGACTCACAGCCATGGAGTGGTCCAAACAGTCGCAATTACAAATTAAAATGAAAATATGAAAATACAATTCAATGAAGTACAGAGTTAAGAACAGATTCTTTAATATAGTTTAGGAAGAATTGTAGGAGAATAGATGCGAATATTTGTTATAGGTATAGCAGAGAGACCGAACTAAATCGTGGCAAGCAGAGTTTGTTGTACAAAATGACAACCATAAAGGCACATACTTACGCATAAAGCGTGAGGGATCATTTAAAGAAAGAGTTTGCAGTAAATAAGTAGAATTAAATTCCCCACAAAGAATCTTGTGAAGGAAAACGACAGAGAGCATTGACCGTCGAACAGATAGAGACGGAAGATAAATTAGTTTCAATCGATTCATATATCAAGGGAGATGTATATCAAAAGTCCAATTGAGGTTTCTGAGAGCAAATAACAGAAACTGTTGTTGAACAGGCTCGATACGATCTTAGTGGATGACATAATATGGGTTCCAAACACATGATGCGATTTCCATGATCGGACGAACAAGTTATGTGTATAGAAGTTTAGTAGTATAAGAGCCATTAAATTCCTTAGACCACCGCTTTATAAAGCTAAGAACACCTTTAGCTTTATATATCATGGAAATTAACTTTTTCCTTATTTAATTAGGAAAAAAAATTGAAATTGTTAACTCCTCCCCTCCTTAGATGAATCGTCGCGATTCATGAGATTAATTATTGTTTTATTTAATTTAATAAATAATTCTTAATTTTTCTGAATTTTTAATTTCGCTTTTCTCTCTATTACCGAGTTGTAAATTTAAAAAAAAAAAAATATATACTAATAGCACGACTAATACAATTGTCGTGATGCTTACATATACTTTGATTCCAATTGGAACGTCGTCAAAAATTTTTTCGTAATATATTGATATTTTGAAATTCAAGTTCTTTATTATTTTCTTTCGTTCATTTTGTAGGAAATTTTTAAAAAATTTTTTGTATATAATATTTTACAATAATTATTAAATATTTCTTCTTCAAAATTTTTACATTGAAAAAAACTAGATTTACAATTCATTATTTTTTCATTAATTAATAATTTGCCATCTTTTTGAGCTATCGCTCTGGCATTATATAGTAAAACTAGCTTTTACCCGCGACTTCGCCCGCGGATCTTCCAATAAAAAGTAGAATATCTAATTACTTTTCTTATTTTGCCTCATTTGTGTGGTGTACCGCCCTTCTAATTTTGACCAAACTTAACCTGTTTACTTCTCATGATCCTCTTAACATGTATACCAAATTTCACCTCTGTACCTTAAATGGATGCAAAGATATGACAAATTTTGATTGTCGCTTATATGGGGGGATGGCCACCCTTAACATTTAGCGGGATGAAAAATAGATGTTGTCCGATTCTCCACCCTAGCCGATATGCACGCTAAGATTCACGAAAATCGGTCGAGCCGTTTTAGAGGAGTTCAATAACGTACACCGTGACACGTACACAGTTGAACTTTTTCATGTTGTAAAATTTCTGTATTGTCATCAGTGTTTAGGTTTTAATGTTATCTTTATGAACAATCTCTGTTATTTATAACAACTTTATTGCTTTGGTCTTCTTTGACAACTTGTTTTTTGTAGCGGAGTTGCAATTTATTTCTCACCCATATAATTTTTTCATATATGACATGGCCGGTTTCATATTGCTTATTCAATCTATTTTGATTGTGAAATTGATTCATTTTTTCTTGATGTCGTTTTAGTTTTTCTGCAACATCTTGATGTTGTATTCTGTTATAGAATACCTCAATTGGTTTGTATTTAGTGACCGAATGAACCGTCATATTATATTGCTGAGCGTCTCTTAGAATTATTTCTAAGTCGTCTGTCAAACTATGTTCTTCTTTCAGAAAACGAGAAATTTCTAATAAAGTTGAATGTGTTCTTTCAACTTGACCATTGGTTGTACTGTGTCTTGGATCACAAAAATGCAATTGTATATTTAATCTCTCCATTAAAGACTTGAAAGTTGGAGAAGTGAAATTTGGTTCGTTGTCCAAGGTAATTTTCTTTACTTCAGGGAATGTTTATAAAAGTTCCAATATTTTTTTTATTCAAAATTTGTTTGAGAACTAAGTATTTAGAATATGAATCTACGCACGTTATAAATTTGAGATTTTGTGCATAAAAAATGTCTAAATAGAGGTGTTCTCCTTCTTTGGTATGAATAGGACATTCACCTATTGGTTTTTTAATTGGTTTTCTGTCATATTTACTTTTGTTTCAGATTTCGCAATTTTTACAATATTCTTTCAATTGTTTTTGCATTTTTGGCCAATAATACATGTCATGGATTTGTTTGATGTTTTCGTCAAAGCTTCTATGAGCCCTGGTATGCGTTTGTTCAATGATGATACATTGGTCATCCCTATTAGTAACATCAATCGGGAATACGTTTGAATATAAAAATTAATTTTTAAACGTTTCTTTCAAAGGTCTTTTTATTTCATAAAGATCCTCTACCGAGTAATGTATAGCTGTTGTTAAATTTGGTCGAATAAATTCTTTCAGAATTGTAAACAAATTTTCGACATATTCATATTCTATTAAATGACGGGTGTTACCAAAAACGTGTAGTGAATCTATTTTTACAAATCAACAATTGTTGTTTAAATTGATTGAGCGGTTTTCTAGTCTCTTCTATAAAAAAATGGTCGCTACTTTGTGCTGAGCGTTGAGTAGCATCATCTTCGAAGTCGTCCTCATTTTCACTCATTGACTCATCAGTTAAATTGTAAAGTTCAAGTCGAGACAATGCATCTGCAACTACATTTGTTGAACCTGGTTTATACAATATTTTTGGAGAAAATTTTTCTATGAAAGCGTGCCAACGCTTCATTTTCGAATTTAGATTGCGATTTGAAATAGCAAATGATAATGGCTGATGGTCAGAATGGATTTCTATATTAGTAACCCCATACAAATAATTTCTCAAATTTTTCAAAGCCCATAAGATTGCGCAAAGCTCTTTTTCATTTGCAGCGTAATTTCGCTCAGTTTTATTAAGCGTTTTTGATATAAAAGTAATTGGTCTTGATTCTTGTGATAAGACTGCACCAATAGCTACATTAGACGCATCGGTATGTAAGATACATTTTTTGTAATAATCTGGTTGAGTTAACTCAATTTGAGCTGTTAAATGACCTTTAAGATTGTTGAATGAATTCAAACTTTCTTCATTCAATTCAATATGTATTCTTTTAGACATGTTTTTCGAAACCTTTCCATTTTCGCCGGAAAGTATGTTTGTCAATGGTTTAGCTAGTTTAGCATATCCTTCTTCGAATTTTCTATAATAACCGGGGGTATTCGATTATTGTTTCTATTTTTTTAGGATCGGTTTCAATTATATTGTGTGCAAAAACTCAATTTCGGTTTCAAAAAACTTGGATTTTTCTAAAGAAATTTTCATGTTGGCAACACGTAATATTTCAATTATTTCATCTAAATCTTTTAGATGTTGTTCTGGGCTTTTTGAAAAGACGATTATATCATCCATATAAACATGACATTCCGATTAATGGACGAAGGATGTCGTCAAATGGTAATCTTACAAATTCATATATCCATTGTTAACGAATAAAGCTGTTTTTTCAATGTCTTCTTCTTTCATTAATAATTGATG
The DNA here is from genome assembly GCA_035044805.1 of Leucophenga maculata. NCBI lineage: Eukaryota > Metazoa > Arthropoda > Insecta > Diptera > Drosophilidae > Leucophenga > Leucophenga maculata. The sequence continues at coordinate 14,116 of JAWNNP010000144.1, read as the reverse complement.
AAAACCAAACTCGAAGTCAATGGTTGAAAACATTCTGACTTTTCAAGATTTGACAGTATAATACTGGTGTCAGGTATAGGATACCTGTCAGGAATAGTTTGCTCATTTAATTTTTTGTAGTCAATTTTTTAGACACTACCCATATTGGTGAATTGTATGGGCTCTTGCTAGGCCTAATAATGTTTTGCATTCTATTTATTTTTTCATTTACAAAGGCACTCACTGAATGAGGATAAGGATATTGCCTGCTACAAATGGGGGTGTCTGAGTCAGTTCTAATGTCTGCTCTGACATCGGTTTGAAATGGTAGGCCCATATCGATTGCTGCATGAATTGCTTTAATCTTTTTTTCAGTTAATTTTTTCAATCTTACCCTTTTTTCAAAGGAATATTGAGAGTTTAAGTCACTATAGTTGTCCATGGTTTGTTCAGGATTTCCATACCCCAAACTAAGGTTGTCGTCATCACTCAAACCTGTTTCAATTTTTAACATTTGTTTTGTCGGATACTTCTACGACGGCGTGCTCAGAACTTTTCTGTTTCGAACTTAAAATTTATTTAAATTTTTATTTTTGTCGGATACTTCTACGACGGGGTGTTCAGAACTTTTTTGTTCCGAACTTAAATTTGTATTTAAGTTTTTAAAATATCAGCTTCGAGGTTTTCTATTTAATAGAAAAGTTGTTTTTTTCCAAAAAGATGGACAATATGATAATGGGTTATTATTGTAAAACCATTTATTGTTTTTACTCTTTTTTTTTTTTAATTGCTAATTTTTTTTTTATTTTCGTGGATGCCGGCTTTGATGTAACAAGCCGTGGCACCTGTATCAATTAATATTTGTAATTTTTTATTTGATTTGTTGTCCCATCGGAAGACGTATGGGAGACCGACTGCTGGTCTAAAAAATGGTTCTTGTCAATGTTATTGATTCGTTGTGCCTTTGGAACTGGCTGAGTACTGATTTGACTATCAGTAGATTGTTTATGTTTTAAATTTTTATTTTTGAATCCTTGTTGACCCTGATTGGTGGATCGTTTAATATAAGGATTTTGTTGGACAAACCCTGGTGACCTGCTATTATTTTGAGTAAAACGATCTACTTCCATTGGTTCCGGTTTACAGAACTTTTGAGGTCGATTTTTATTTGATACTGTATTTTTTTGTCCACTTTGATTATTATAAGTGGAAAACCGTCAGTTATTGTTAGCAACATTATTATTAGAAGAATTTTTCTTTTGTCCTTCGAAATAATAATGTGCAAATTTCGCTCTTTGATAGTTAGATTCTAACTCCTGAGCTTTAGATAGCGCATTAGGCAAATCCTATGGGTTAAGTCAGAATAGGATATCTGACAGTGGAGCTCTTAATCCACTTATAAAAATGCGTAAAGCACTAGTCCTATTTTTTGAATTTAATTCCTTAGCTAAAGAGGTATTGGCACCATAAGTCATTATGGTTTTATTTATAAGCAATGTCAATTTCTTATTGACTAAATTATAGAACTCGATTACTGACAAGTTCCCTTGTTGAAGAATACTCAGTTCTTCATCAAGAATGTGTAACGGTCTCCTATCTGTATAAGAGAAATCCAAACGAGAAAGTATCGCGTCAAAATTAAGGACAGTGCCATGATTGGTGAGATTGTCGTTTGCATCCCCAGTTATTTTATTGCGAAGGATGACCAAAGTTGAAAAATAATTTTTACTGCCTGTTACATATAACGACATTGTATTGGTTGCTGCCTCTCTCCAGCTGACATAAGTGGTAATTTTACCAGTGAAGTCCGGTAAGGACTTAATTATATCGAGAGGGGTGTGACAATTTATATTAGAGTCAATGGTTTGTTTCTCAAACTCTACAACCCTGGGATCCCGTGAAAGGTTTAACTCTTTTTTGAGATTATCAATTTCGTTTTTCAAGGGTAGCGTTTGTCTTGCTATCTTGCTAATCTTGAAATTAGGTCAAGTCATTTGAACTGTCGGTGTTCTGTCTTGTAGCAATTTTTGAGAATTTGGCAATTACGTCGTCCAGTTTTGACAATATTTTTCGATATAACTACTTAATAGAGTATTTTTTTTAAAGTAACTTAATCGCTCACTCTTTTTTCTGTGAGAGGGGTCTTCCTTCCTTCTTGTTGGTAGTAATCTTGTTCAAATTCATCTTGTTTTATTGTGCTTTTTTTTTTTTTTTTTAAAACATTTTTTTATTTTTTTTTATTTTATGTTTATTTTAAGGCCCTGTACCGAAGGTACAAGAGCCTATTGGTTTTGTGCAAATGTATGTAAAAGGTAGAAATAATAATCGGAGACCCCCAAAGTTACCCCCATTATGGTCAGGAGCGATAGAGGAGTCGATATAGACATGTCCGTCTGTCCGTCCGTCCGTCAGGCCGTCCGTATGAACGAAAGGATCTCGGAAACGGTAATAGATAGAGACTTCGTGTTTTTTTGCATTCGACTAGGACTGCTCCGGAATTTCACAAGTTTATTTTAAAATTTTGCCCCTCCACCCTTCCCCATAGGGGAACCTGCACTGGTACAGGGCCTCTTACAGTCGGTTACGCCCGACTGTGATTTTCTTACTTGTTTTGTTTAACGTTTTGCTTTTCTTATAAATTTTATAAGATTTGTTTATTTGTTCACTTGCACTTTGTTCTATTGTGGCTTTTTGCGTTTTTGTATTAAAAACATTATTTTTCTTCTTTTGTTTTACGTTTCGCTTTTCTTTTAAAATTTATAAGCTTTATTTATTTGTTCACTTTCACTTTTTTTTATTTATTTTGCGCTTTTTTTCATGATTGATTGTTGGGTTGGTAGGGCTGGCAAAATGCCACGGGCCCCCGACCCAAGAGGGCCCCGGGCCAAGAGGCCGCGAGCTCAAAAATATTTTTTTACATTGTACCTGAGTATTTTATATTATTTGCAAAGTGTATATTTACAAGTTCTGCTTAAAATCCAAAGTGAGACAATTAGAGACCATAAAACAATTTCAAGTTAATCGTTAAGCATTTTAACCAACCTAAACAAAAAGATGTTGATTCATTTTTAGAGATGTACACGTTACCCGTGACGAGTAATTTTACGTATTTATGACCGACAAAAAACCGTCAATCAAAATACCGGCATCCATTGGTTTCTACATATTTTGTCACGGTACGTTGGCAGCGCGGGTGTATTTGTATTTGAATATGAAAATTGAGGCAAAGTAAAGTTGATTGTGAAAGTTAGATATTAAAATGTCTGGTTCCAGAAAATATTTAAGTGGGAGCGAAAAACGAAAGAGAAAGAGGGAGACTGAAAAAAAATAAAAAGCTACCTAAAATTAGTCAGTACTTGAAAAATGATGACTTAAATAATGAAAAGTCAAGTAAACACTGCTCCAAAAGTGAAGAATTGGACCTTACTAAAAGTATACCAGAATTATCAGATGCAGCACCCAACACCAGTGACCACAACAAGGTACTAGCAAAAATCAAAGAGAATTATATTTTAGTTAGTTAGTTAAATGGCCGTCAACCGTCTACCGGTCATGGCCGCGTCCAGGAAAGCGCGCCAGCCTCCATAATCCTGAGCGCGCTGGCGCCAGTCGTTCTGAATGCCAAGTACGGAGAGATCTCTCCATACCTGGTCATTCCATCGAGTGCCCGGTCGTCCTCTATGTCGGGGTCCACCAATCAAGTTTGGGCCCCCCATGTAAACCATGCGTGCTGGAGCTCCTTCGTCCATTCGAATGAGGTGCCCAGCCCAGTGCAGCCGCTGGAATTTTATGCGCTGGACTATGTCAACCTCATTGAATAGCTCGTACAGCTCGCGGCTCATACGGGACCTAAACTCGTCGCCGACTCTAATAGGACCAAAGATCCTGCGAAGAATCTTCCTCTTGAAGACTTCCAACGCTGTCTCATCCGACTCAATCACGGTCCATGCCTCTGCGCCATACAGTAGGACCGGGAGTATCAGCGTCTTATATATCTTTATTTTCGTCCGTCGAGAGAGGGCTTTACTTCTCATTTGCTTGCTCAGCCCAAAAAAACATCTGTTTGCAAGCGTGATTCTTCGCCTGATCTCCAGGCTGACGTTGTTGTGGCTGGTTATCTCTGTTCCAAGATAAACGAAGTTTTCTATAACACTGAAGTTGAAATTCTACATCGTACTTCGTCTTGTCTTCATTCACCGCTAGACCCATGAACTGAGACTGTTTTTCAATCTCCGAGAACGCCTTGCTGACTCGCCGTTCCTGCGTACCGATGATATCGATGTCATCGGCGTAAGCGAGCATCATCACTTCCTTTTGGAAGATCGAGCCCGACATACTCTGTATGTACGGGCATTGGCGTAGGATGTATTCCATCAGGAGATTGAAAAAATCGCACGATAGAGCATCGCCCTGCCTGAAACCTCTCTTGGTATCAAAGGGGTCGGAGAGGTTTTTCCCCACCCTGACAACGCTTTGTGTGTTAGATAGCGTCGCCATGCAAAGACGGACAATCTTTGCCGGGATACCTAGTGCAGACAGGGCGTCGAAGAACTTCGCTCTTATCGGCGTGTCGAAAGCGGCTTTGTAATCGACAAACAGTTGGTGAGTGTCTTTGTTGAACTCACGGGTCTTTTCCAAGATTTGGCGTAATGTGAATATTTGGTCACTGGTCGACCTTTTTGGTCTGAAGCCACACTGATATCGTCCTATCAGTGAGTCGGTATATGGCTTCAGCCTATTACACAATACGCCCGACAAAGTCTTATTCCGCGGTAGTTGGCGCAAACAGCGGGGTCTCCTTTCTTAAAGATAGGACAGAGAACACTGAGATTCCAGTCATTGGGTATGCGTTCATCGGACCATATCTTGCATAAAAGCTGGTGCATACTCCTAACCAACTCTTCGCCGCCGGTCTTAAATAACTCAGTTGGCAGCCCATCAGAGCCTGCCGCTTTGTTATTTTTCAGCTTTTTAATAACTGAATCGACCTCGTTATAGTCCGGTGGCTCTACAATAGTGCCATCAGTAACTGGTGGTTCCGGTGTCATTTCTCTTTCGGCGGTATTGTGCGCTTCATCGCCGAGTAGGTTGGAGAAATGACTCCTCCATAATCTCAGTGAATCCTGTTCATCCGTTACCAGACTTCCATTCTCATCCTTACAGAAAGTTACTCCGGGCTTAAAACCTTCAGTCAGACGCTTGACCTTTTGGTAAAATTTTCGAGCTTCATTTCTGTTACGGAACATCTCAACATCCTCAAACTCCATCCTTTCTTGCTCCTTTTTCTTGCGTCTGAAAAGGCGTTTCTCCTCTCTCCGTTTCTCTCGATATCGCTCTCTAACAGCTCGCGTTGCTCCCGACTGCAGAGTTCGCTGATAGGAAGCGTTCTTCTCTGCAGTAGCATTGCGACACTCCTCGTCGTACCAAGAATTCTTCACAGGTTTTGTATAACCAATGACATCCTTGGCAGCCCTATCTATGGAGCGGGTGATATGTTACCACTGCTCACATATATCTCGAGAAATCGGAGAGGTTTCCCGGAGCAGTCGGGAGAGTGTGTTTGAGAAGGCTGTGGCGGTCTGCTCTGATTGCAGCTTGCCGACGTCTAGCCTTCGTTGCATGTTGGAACGTGCGGCATGCACTACGCTGAGCCTAGTGCGTACCTTGGCTGCGACAAGATAGTGGTCCGAGTCAATGTTGGGACCACGTAACGTTCGCACGTCCAACACGCTCGATGCGTGCCTTCCGTCAATCAGAACATGATCAACTTGGTTGCGTGTTTTTTGATCAGGACTCAGCCATGTAGCCTTGTGGATGTTAAGATGTTGAAATCTGGTACTACTAACTACCATGTTCCGACCTGCGGCGAAATCGATAAGCCTCTCTCCATTATGGGAGGTAGTGTCGTGAAGGCTAAATTTTCCGACGGTTGGGCCAAAGATTCCTTCCTTCCCAATCTTGGCGTTGAAATCGCCAAGCACGATTTTGACATCGTGTTTGGGACAGCGCTCGTACAGGCGTTCCAAGCGCTCATAGAATTCATCTTTAGCATCATTGTCTTTCTCTTCCGTCGGGGCGTGCTCACAAATCAGGCTAATATAAAAATATTTAGCCTTGATGCGTATCGCGGCTAGACACTCGTCAACAGGTGTGAACCTAGAGACGAGGCCACGTAGTTTCCTACTCATCACGAAACCACATCCAAATTCGCGCTTACTCGCATGGCAGCTGTAGTAGATGTCACAGGATGCTTTTTTAGAGCAACCCTGCCCTATCCATCGGATTTCTTGGATTGCGGTGATGTCAGCCTTGCATTTTTCGAGGACATCAGCCAGCTGGATACTTGTACCATCCCAATTAAGGGTGCGGACATTCCAGGTGCATATCCTCAAATCATGATCCTTGTATCGTGTTCCGGGGTCGTCATCAAAGGGGTCCTTCCGAGGCTTTCTTTTCGTTTTCATTGGGGGGTTTTTTTTTAAAGTGGCGGGTCCCAAGCCCAGCGCACCAACCCCTTTTTAAAGGAGAGGGGGCCCCTTCGCCTTCTCACGTTAGCTCACCTCTGAACGTATGTTCAGAGGCTACCCAGGAGATACGTGTCCTAACGGACGTGTGAGTTGCTTGGACCGTTTGACACAAGAATCATTGTTGGCCATTCCCAGGTGTATGGCAGTCAACAACTTTCCACACAATGTGCACTTGAGCAAACAAATCCCAATCTCCCAAAATTATATTTTAGCATGAACAATATTGTATCTTCGCCATATGTTACTGATAAGGATAATTTTAAAGAGCTAACTGATCAAATGAAAAGGTTCGTGATTGAAAACGGACTTTGTAAACCTAAGGGCCCTTTCTTAAAAGATAGTGACAATAGATCTTTTCTAGAAAAACATTACTATATTGTTTCCAAGTCTGGCGTGAAACTTGAACTTACATGGCTATCCTATTCTTTAATACTTCAGAAGGCGTATTTTGAACCGTGTTGGTTATTCGCAATTTGGGCATCTAAGAAAATACAAAATGTTTGGATTGAGGGCTATGACGACTGGAAACAAATTGTAGATACCATACAAAGATACGAGACATCATAAATTCCTCTGGACTCCTGTCTTACGTATCAACAGTGGCGGCTACATGGAACACTCGATGAAGAGCAAGAGTCTACATGGACCATTCGATGAAGAGCAAGAGTCTATCATCAAAAAAGAAAAATCTTTTTGGCGCCAAGTACTTTCTAGGCTCCTTGATGTTACTCTGACACTTTTAATGTGTAATTTAGCCTTTCGTAATTTAACCAAGCTCCAAAGGAAACTTTTTGAGTATTGTTGAGTTATTAGGAAAATACGACCCGATTTTACAAGAATAGTTAAGTAAAGCAAAGGGCCAGATAAAATACTTAAGTCCAAAAATACAAAATGAGCTAATTTCTGTCCTGGTTCTTAAAGTAGAAAATGCACTCATAAATGAAATAAATGCGTGTGCTTTACAGTTATTGTATGATCGAAAATGATGGTAATGGGATCCCAAAGACATCTGTCATTAAAGAAACATTTTCAGGATTTCATGAAGTTAAGGATCAAACTGCCTTAGCAATGTCCAAGCAAAATATAAAATCCATAAATCATAAAAATATTCCTCTAAATAAGTGTCGAGGACAACGATATGATGGTGCTAACACAATGAAAGGGACTAATGGTGGAGTTCAAAAACTCATAAAAGATGTCGAGCCAAATGCCGTATATGTTTACTGTGTTGCTCCTAATTCAAATCTAGTACCTAATGATGCAGTGTGAGAGGTTATTGATATGCAAACAAACAATTCTGTTAAATTGCAAATCAGATGAAAGAAATGAAGCTGTTTCAATCAAAAAGAAGATCGAAAACTACAATTATATTATGTTTTATTAGGTTTTCCATTGCAAGATCCTACTTACTATCGATGCAGCCTCTAAAGCACTTCAGTCTAAAGCCACCGATCTTTCAAATGCCTTAAAACATTTGAAAATTTGTCTAGAAGAATTGGAAAGGTATCGACATGAATTTGAAAATTTAAAAATGGAAGCAAATAGTGTAGCAGAAAAATGGTCCATCATCCCAGAATTTTCTAAAACTCGTCCGGGAAAGGTAAAACGCCATTTTGATGAGCTTTGTGAAGATACATAAAAAAGACATTTCAGAATTAATTGCCAGAGAAATGCTCAGTTTTCGATCCACTTTCAGCGACGAAATAGAAAAATCTTAGTGTATTAGAGACCTTGCTGATTTATTAATAATAAAAAATCATTTTATGTCCTGCAGCTTTCCTGAAGTATGCACTGCATTAATGTTATTTCTTACAATTCCTGTGACTACAGTTAGTGCTGAACGATCATTTTCAAAACTAAAATTGATAAAAACCTATTTAAGAAACTCTATGAGACAAGACAGGTTATGTAACTTGGCTATTCTGTCTATTGAAAGTTCTATGGCCCGATCTTTAAACTTTTGCGGAACAGAAAGCTCGAAAAAAAGATTTTTCTTAATAAATGTTTTATTGAAATTAAATTGTTATTTTTATTTCATTGTAAATGTATGCAGGTTTCCTCACGATATTGTTCCTTCACCGAAAAGCTAGCGAATAGATGATGAATGCATTGAGATATTATGTTCTATTGATAAATGTGAAGTCTCCAATACGCATTCGGACTACAGACCATTCCCTCTCGCCTAGGAAAGGAGGTCTATGGCCATTAGTGCGACATATACAACGTGTAATGTAGTACGTTGAAAATCTCGAAGTTTATTAAAATTAAACTGAGTACAACGTGACGATTTTTATTGATAGGGCCCATCAAAAGAATTTGCCACGGGCCCCAGATGGTATAGTTAAGCCACTGTAGAGAGAATAAAACTTTATTTTCTTTAAAGTGCTAAATCGCAAAATATATTTTTACTTGCGATAAGGCTTTCGATCTGTTTGTTCTAAGTGAACCAAACGATCAAAGCAGCAATTTGCAAAAGATATTTTGTTTACGTTCAGCGCAATTCAAATCTTTGTTTATGGTAGCCAAGTGGCCACCCAAAATGGCTTGATGCTTTGGTGACAAAGACATTCCATGGTTTGCGTGAAGCATTGTTTGCCTGAAGGGCCGAACGCTGCAGCGTAAGCAATTTAATGTTTATTTTAATAAATATTTATAATTGCCGTAAAGGCTTAGTTGAGTTGGAATTGTTAACTTGCACACAATATGATTATTGTAGCTCAATTTAGGGTCCATAAGGACACCTAAATCATTAATACAAATTTCACCACTAATCAGATTGTTTTAGACTATGTTGGGAAACATTAGAATATGACAAAACATAGTTTGACATCATCAGCATACATCAATACATGAGCATGATGTATTGCCAAAGGGAGATCATTTATGAATAAAACAAAGAGCAATGGCCCAAGATGACTACCTTGTGGAACACCAAAAGTCAGATCTACAGGCAATTGTTAAATAAGACTTTTTGAGATCTTCCTACAAGGTAGGACTGTGTCCAATTTACAAAAGAATGAGGAAATCGTAAGGCTTCAGTTTATGTATAAGGTGACTATGACATACACTGTCAAAAGCTTTGCTAAAATCTGTCTAAATAATATCGGTCTGGCGGCCAGACACAAAACCTTTATTTACGATAGAAGTGAATTCTAAAAGATTGGTACAAATGGATCTGACTTTAACAAATCCATGTTGCAAAGGACTAACCAATGACACAACCGATCGTTGCAATTGATCAGTGATAATTTGTTCAAATAATTTGGGAATAGCACTAAGTATAGCAATACCTTTATAATTCGAGACATCAGATTTATTGCTCTTCTTGTGTAAAGGGATAATAAAAGATTGTTTCTAAAGAGTTGGGAACTTGCTTTGTTTTATAGCAAGTGAAAAAAGACGAGACAATGGAACACAAATAGAGCTAGCACATTGTTTTAGTATAGAACTAGGAATATTATCAGGACCAGGCAGGCATGCAAATTTAATAGATTTAAGAGAAACTAGCACATTAGATATAGTAATTACAGGAGATGATATAAAGTCGTAAGATTTAATATTTTTTTAAACGACTGAGGCTACGAGAGAACCATTTATTTACTTAATGCCGGCAAACAACACCAGAGACGCAAATAAACCGTATATTTGAAAATCGCTTGAAGTGCTTCCTTTAGAGTAACAGTTTTTAAGGTTTTTTATGAGATAAGATAGATATCAGTTTGCTTCATCCTAAGAAGTACGACGCCCTTATTGTACTGCAAAATAGCCAAGTTACCATCACTATCTTGGAGACTATAAGAGAAAGAGCATTCAAATTGTCATATTCAGATTCTCTTCTTCATTCAGATGTTTAATGTACATCCTAACCCTCCCTTCCTAGGGGAGGTTGGCACCTACCATTTGAGCATACTTATTCTGAGTTTTTGTATGAACCGCGTCTATGAAGGCGCGCCAGCCTCCATAGTCTTGTGCGTGCTGGCGCCTGTCGTTTTGAATGCCAAGTATGAATGGAGATATCTCTCCATTCCTGGTCATTCCATCAAGTTCCCGGTCGTCCTCTATTTTGGCGTCCACCAATCAAGTTTGGGCCCCCAAATTTAAACCATGCGTGCTGGAGCTCTTTCATCCATTCGAATGAGGTGCCCAGCCCAGTGCAGCCGCTGGAATTTAATGCGCTGGACTATGTTAAACTCATCGAATAGCTCGTACAGCTCGCGGTTCATACGGGACCTAAGCTCGTCGCCGACTCTAATAGGACCAAAAATCCTGCAAAGAATCTTCCTCCCGAAGACTTTCAATGCTGTCTCATCCGACTCAATCACGGTCTATGCCTCTGCGCCATACAATAGGACCGGGAGTATCAGCGTCTTATAGATCTTTATTTTCGTCTTTCGAGAGAGGGCATCCTTGGCAGCCCTATCCATGGAGCGGGTGATATGTCTATACTGCTCACATATATCTCGAGAAGACGGAGAGGTTTCCCGGAGCAGTCGTTAGAGTGTGTTTGAAAAGGCTGCGGCGGTCTGTTCTGATTGCAGCTTGCCTACGTCTAGCTTTCGTTGCATATTGGAACGTGCGCCATTCACTACGCTGAGCCTAGTGCGTACCTTAGCGGCGACAAGATAGTGGTCCGAGTCAATGTTGGGACCAAGTAACGTTCGCAAGTCCAACACGCTCAATGCGTGCCTTCCGTCAATCAGAACATGATCAATTTGGTTGCGTGTTATTTGATCTGGACTCAGCCATGTAGCCTTGTGGATGTTAAGGTGTTGAAATCTGGTACTACTAACTACCATATTCCGACCTCTCTCCATTATTGGAGGTAGTGTCTTGAAGTCAAAATTTTCCGACGGTTGGGCCAAAGATTCCTTCCTTCCCAATCTTGGCGTTGAAATCGCCAAGCACGATTTTGACATCGTGTTTGGGACAGCGCTCGTACAGACGTTTCAAGTGCTTATAGAACTCATCTTTAGCATCGTCTTTCTCTTCCTAATATAAAAATATTTAGTCTTGATACGTATCGAGGCTAAACACTCGTCAACAGGCGTGAACCTAGAGACGAGGCGACGTAGTTTCCTACTCACCTCGAAACCACATCCAATTTCGTGCTTACTCGCATGGCAGCTATAGTAGATGTCACAGGATGCTTTTTTAGAGAAACTCTGTCCTATCCATCGGATTTCTTGGATTGCGGTGATGTCAGCCTGTCATCTTTCGAGGACATCAACCAGCTGGATATTTGCACCATCCCAATTAAGGGTGCGGACATTCCAGGAGCATATACATAATTCGCGATCCACATAGCTTAGGGTTCCTTCCGAGGCTTCTTATTCGTATTCATTGGAGGTTTATTTTTTGAAAGTGGCGGTTTCCAAGCCCAGCGCACCAACCCCTTACTAAAGGAGAGGGGCTTCTTCGCCTTCTCACGTTATCTCAGCTCTGAACTGGTGTTCAGAAGCTACCCAGGAGATACGTGTCCTAACGGACGTGTGAGTTGCTTGGACCTTTTGTAACAAGAATCATTGTTGGCCATTCCCAGGTGTATGGCAGTCAAAAACTTTTCTCACAATGTAAACTTAAGCAAACGAGTGCCAATCTCCCATTTTGATAGCTCAACAGAATAAAGTACTTATAAGAAGAAATTTAGGTCACTTTTGTCATAACTCTTATACCTTTAAGACTTTTCAATATTTTGCAGACCATTAAAAATTTAATTTGTGGTATGTAACGTTTTTTACCACACCGCGCTTACTTTGCTACTCGTCTTGCTCTTCTGCTCGTTGGCTAACTCTAAAAGGAGAGAAAAGTTACTTAGTAACAAAATTACTGCAAACGCGAACGTTACCACTTTTTGCTTATTCCGATTTTCGAATATAGCGCCAAGTATTTAGTTCACCCCCCTTTATACACTGATTTAAACTGTGCTAAATAAAAAGCGAGCGCGCTACTAATTTTTTTTTTTAAATATACAAACATTACATTGTTTTTCGTGCGAGTGCTTATACAGGCACTGACTACCCTCCCCACCTGTATACAATGTTCTTATGTCCGTCCGTATGAACGAAAGGATCTCGGAAACGGTAATATATAGAGAGTTTTTTCATTCGACTAGGACTTCTCCGGAATTTTATTTTAAAATTAAGTATGTCAGTATAGAGATAACGTCCCTCTAAACCAAAATCCAAAAAGTTCATCAAATCGGATAATAAATGACGATTTTATAAGCAATTGAATTTCATACATAAAAAAATGTTTTATAAGGCATTTATGCATGCAGTGAAAATTTTTTACTTGTTTTTAGTACATACATCAGGTTTGTATAACATTTTCTTTGGTTTTTTCTATTCTCCCCTGCGTGCGTTTGCATTTTGTTTGGTTTGCCAATTCCGTAAATCGTCGGCTGGCATCGAGTGTTTTGTGCTTTTTTGTTTGGCGCGCTCAAAAACAGTTTTAACATACACTTACTTTTGAGTGTTTTGTTTATTTTACTTTGAGCGTTTCTCGATTATTGTTTGCAATTTGATTGCACTTGAGATCGGTTACCGGTTGAGACTATTCCGATCAAAACAAAAAAGCAAAAAGAAAAGAAGAAGCGCAAGCTGCATCCAAAACATTAATTAAAGATCATTAATAAAATAATTTTAATACAAGCACAGCAGTGCTTTTATTTTTTTCAATATCGGTGCATTTTTTTTCGATTTGTGTTCTTTTTGTTGAAAAGTATTGTTGTGAAATTAAAGTGTAGCTGAGCGGTTTGCTTATGATGTGGGGGTTTATTTAGTATGGGGATAACTAATTAACTACTAAATTTCAATTAAGTTTAAAAATTAGAGTTTACGCTCGCCCGGCTGACTACTGCCGTTTTTGTTTTAGCAGTTGGCGATCAATATGACTAATAGCTAATAATTATTATGCTGCTGCCGCTGATGCTACTTCTTCCAACAATTACTGCGACTGCAAGTGTTCGAGCATTTGACAAATTCAAGAATTTATCCAGACACCCAATCAACGGCGAAGCCACAACTGAACTGTCCTGCTCCAAAAACAGTCTGACACTGTTCCCGTTTATAATAAAATTGTGCAGCAATTCTATCGCAGTTAGTTGCTGCCGCCGCTGACGCTGCCTATTCGGAATATTTTCTTCGCTGCTACTGTTGATGCTGCTCCGTTCACTGTTTACAGTTTTCCCTCTCGTCTGCTTTGTCATTGTTCTGAACGCCGACACTATAACCGTTGAATTTTTGTTTTCAACACTCCGTTTCGCCAGTTCAATGACCCGCGCTCAACAGTGCACGTTCAGTCCAGGACTGATCGTAACATTGCCCCCTCCTCAAGTCTCGTGGCTCCTGACCGAGATATGCACATGTATGACCATGCATAGAAACCGGCCCGATCCAATTTGTGTGCAGTTTGAGCAGTTCTCTCGTCCTGCTAGGCGAACTGAACCAGGCATCCTTGGTTTTGGGACCTTCGAAGAGTGAGCTACAACTTGTCCATGTTGACTGCGACGACGGCGGTTGCGGTGACGGCGGTTGCGGTGACGGTGGTCGCGATAACGGTGGTTGCGACGACGGTGGTTGGGACAACGGTGATTGCGACGATGGTGGTTG
>JAWNNP010000141.1:0-20752 GCA_035044805.1 Leucophenga maculata | reverse complement strand
CGACAAGATAGTGGTCCGAGTCAATGGTGGGACCACGTAACGATTCCGTCAATCAGAACATGATCAATTTGGTTGCGTGTTATTTGATCAGGACTCAGCCATGTAGCCTTGTGGATATTAAGGTGTTGGAATCTGGTACTACTAACTACTATGTTCCGACCTGCGGCGAAATTGATTAGCCTCTCTCCATTATTGGAGGTAGTGAAGTGAATGCTTTGTTTTTCGACGGTTGGGCCAAAGGTTCCTTCCTTCCCAATCTTGGCGTTGAAATCGCCAAGCACGATTTTAACATCGTGTTTGGGACAGCGGTCGTACATACGTTCCAAGCGCTCATAGAACTCATCTTTAGCATCGTCGTCGATCTCTTCCGTCGGGGCGTGCGCACAAATCAGGCTAATATAAAAATATATAGCCTTGATGCGTATCGCGGCTAGACGCTCGTCAACTGGTGTGAACCTAGAGACGGGGCCACGTAGTTTCCTACTCACCACGAAACCACATCCAAATTCGTGCTTACTTGCATGGCAGTTGTAGTAGATGTCACAGGATGCTTTTTTAGAGCAACCCTGTCCTATCTATCGGATTTCTTGGATTGCGATGATGTCAGCCTTGCATCTTTCAATGACATCAACCAGCTGGATATTAACACCATCCCAATTAAGGGTGCGGACATTTTAGGTGCATATCCTTAAATCATGATAATTATATTTTTGCGGGGGTCGTCATCATAGGGTTCCTACCGAGGTTTCCTGTTCGTATTAATTGGCGTTTTTTTTTTTTTGTTTTAAATTGGCGGGTACCAAGCCTAGAGCTTCAACCCCTAATTAGTTAGTTAGCTAACCTCTGAGCAGTTGTTCAGAGGCTATCCAGGAGATACGTGTCCTAGCGGACGTGTGAGTTGGTTGGACTGTTTTTAACAAGAGTCATTTTAAGCCATTCCCAAGTGAATGGCAGTCAACAACTTTTCTCACAATGTGAACTTAAGCAAACGAGTTCCAATCTCAAAAAAAAAAAATATATAAATTAATAATTTACCACATAACATTTAAAAAAGAAATACATACCTCGATAAATTCTTTATCCAGACAAAATGTCCAAATGCATCATTTTTCTCCACTAGCATCAAACTTTCGTTTTTTTATTTTTTTTATTGAAGGCATACGACGTATACTGGTTACCCCTTTATAACCCTGTTTATTTTATTCTTTCAGCCAAGTTGGGCATGCCGGCTAACCACTATGGTTTAGCATTATCAAAATGGCAATAACAATAATAAGAATAACAATAATATCAAATAAATATAACAGCAATGATAATACTTTAACTTCTGATGTCTCTCAGCCTGGGAGAGCGGAGCATCAGATCTCTCGGTTGTCGCCTGTTAAGCCTTTGCTGTGGTATTGTTCTCGCCAGACCAACTGCTAGACTGTTTCTGTGGCGCTCCAGTCTATTATTGTACCTACTAGAGTGGTGGTTTATTTGTTGGAAAACTGTTGCCAATTTCTCTATGGAGCATGCTGTTGCGGATGTACCACTCACATCTAGTGATAAGTCTAATGGCCCGGTTTTGAGCCACCTGTACGCATCTGATCTGGCTGTCGCAGTTTAGCCCCCAGATTTGGCACCCATACCTCCAAATCGATGCAATAATTTGGTTATATATTGCCATTTTATTTGTAAGTTGCAGTTTGCTGCGCGGGCTGAGTAACCAATAATGTTTGGTCACCGCAACTCGTTTGTGTGTCCTTATCGCAGTCACTTGCTTAGAGTTACTTTATTTGACCGGCACCCCTTCGATAAGCACAGGAGGCGGCGTTCTGCGTCGCAGGGTGAAGCAAACATTGGCTGACTTGCCGCTGTTTATGCCGAAATTCCAGCGTCTCGCCTATTGCTCGAAACTTGAGGCATATTCTTGTACATCGTCGGCTGCATCATATTCACACGATGACCTATATGTTACGCAGACATCACCAGTGAATGTGGCCAGCATTGCGGTCACAGACGGGCTAGCGTCTGGCTGCGGCATGTCGTGGGTGTACAGACAGTACAAAAGAGGGCCCAGGATATTTCCCTGTGGTACACCAGCTGCTGCTTCACATTGTGTTGAAATTGCCGAGTGAAGGCGGACCACAAACTGCCTTCCCTACAGGTACAATCTTAGTAGCCCAAAATATATGTCCAGAAAGACGGCGTTGCAATACTCCTTCCTGTCGAATGCCAACAATATTTGCTCGACAACCCACATCGGGTTCGACAGTGTAGTGGCCAGCTTGGAACCCGAACTGGTGCTCAGGAATAATTCTCCGAGAATCCACAATTCTAACAATCCTGGCGGCAATCAGTCTTTCAAAAACCTTCGTGATCGAAGGGAGGAGACTGATTGGCCGGTAGGACGCAGAGTCCCATTCCGGTTTGCCAGGTTTGCGAATCATGGTACCGAGCTTCCACTGAGCAGGGAAGCATTGTAACCTCACGATGGCGTGAAATATCAACGTTATGTAGAGGATCGCACGACTAGGCAGTGACTTTAATGTGGCGTTGCATATGGCATCATGACCTGGTGCTCTGTTGACACTCTGACGACCAATTGTATCTGCTATCTCGCTAGGGGTGAAAGGCATGATAGGTAAGTTCATTAGGAGCGGTTGGGTAAGCCTCTCATAACTCTTGTTAATTTGCTGCGGACTAGCAAGCTCAAGCGGCTGGAAGCGGTCGGCAAGGTGTCTAGCAAATATTTCCTCTTACTCTTAATCAGTCCTACACCAAGAGCCATTGCTATGTGCCAGTTGCACGCGTAGCCTTCCAAAGCGAGTGCGATGCGTCCTTGTCTGTGCCAGTGTTGGCAGACCTCTCATCGAACCAAGCAGATTTGTGGTCCACCAGTGCACGTCGGAGCGCACCCTGCACTCTATTCCAAGCTGTTTTGTCCAGTAGGTGGCGAGACTTCACTCCACCTGGAGCGTAAGCGTCGCTTTTCAGCGATAAGTTGTAGGATCTCGAATGTTATCGGAATTCCTTCCGGGCTTGCGAGCAGCTACTATTGCTGCCGACTTGACTTTGTCGACAAACAGGTCAATAGCGTCCTCTATGTCTTTAGCTGAGTTGATATATATGGTGAGGTGCAGTAAACGCTCCAAATGCTCCTGAAACTCTTCCACGTTGATGTGCCTGGTAATTAGTCGCTCTTGGATATGTCATGGCGGGTGCATCCAGCGTGATTATCAGCCGCAAATGCTCGGAGCTGAGCTCTACAACGGCTCTAATACAGCTCGGCGTGCCTATCGTACCGTAAGGGTACCGGGAAGTGCACAAGACTAGACTTGACTAGGATCGCTACACCTCCTCTGGCGTTGCCAGCGCTTGAATCGTTGGCAGTCTCGAACCCATACATTTTTGGTGCTACCTCCCCTCGGCAGTGTATCTCATTGAGCAGCAAAACATCTATGTTATATCGCTGCACGAAACATTCGAGTTCGGGCAGCTTCGTGGACAAGCCATTAGCGTTCCACACTAAGATGCGCAGCGGCATCATTATGGTTTCTTCTGCGCTTGGAGAGCAGTAAGCAAACTAAGAATTTGCCTCTGCTGCTGTGTCTGTTGCTGCTTCAGCATCATCATCAGTTCCATCTGCCTCTCTTGAACTGAATGGAGAGAGTTGATGCTGTTTTTTAGAGCCTGCAAGATGGACTCGAATCTGCTGCCATTATAACACGTACATGGCTCTTCTCGTGGCCGAGTACAATTTTTCGTTTGGTGTTTCCGGCACATATCACACAAATGTGTGTCTTGCGGCAGTATTTGGCCGAATGTCCAAACTGCTGGCATCGATGGCATTGCACAATGTCTTTATGCTTGCGTAGAGGTTCAACTCTTACTCTCATGTGGCACAGCGTCTTAATTGCCAGGACCTCTTTGTTATTGGCCGCAGCGGCGATGTTCAAAAAGAACTTGTTTACGGGCTCGGCGACTGGACTGCCAGGCTCGTTGCGCCTCTTGGGCGTGTGGGTATCAAGCACCTAGAAACCAAACTTGTCCATTTCTGTTTTTATGTGGGTATGCAGCGTGCAGTGATGCAAGCCTTTCACGCATACTCTTTACGGCCGGTCTCTTTGAGCTGGTAGCAGTGGAACTCATATTTTTCGTCCTCGTGCCAGCTGACGACGCTGCGGAACGTGTTGGTATTGTACTTGTAGAGCCGCATTGCTCTTCCCATTGAAGCCCTAGCCTCAACCTTGCTCTCGTCCGTAACTCTGCTGATGCCCTGCATCAGAAGGTTGACATCATCTATACCTTACATCACTATTGGTGGTGGCGTAGGCACCGCTTTGGAAGATTTTTCGGCAGCTGCACGATTGTCCACAGAAATGTCGGCTCGATGGCTGGTGCTGGGTAGATCACCTAGGTCGTCATAACTAACTTACTCCGTCTCCATATCAGCTGAGAGTTGGGTAGTAAGTAGCCCAAAACGATTCGAGTTGCCACTGTATCTTGTTGGCGGTGCGGAAGAATTCTCGCTCCTCCCACTGAGATTTATCCTTAGATGAGCCCGAAATAATACGGCGCTTAATTTTTTGAAAGCGCTGTGGTACGCCACTTTCTAAGGCTGCGGCTGTTTGTTGCATTTTGGTAATGCAAGTAGCCGATGTCACTGGTGGTGCGGGCGTATTATCTGCCGTGTTCATGTCTGGTTCAATGTCGGCACGTTGCAGGGCTTCACCAAGAGCTTATTTCATAATCGCAGCCTTAGCTACTTTATTCTGCGGCTTTTGCACTTGTCCAAATTTCATTGAAAGCCTAAGTGTTTATTACAAAAAAGTCACAATATAAGGATCGTATCCAAGATTGGAACCCTTTATAAAAATTAACTTTTGGAGTTTTCCAATACTCGAACCACTTCCTGTAGCTTTGTTATGAGTGTCCAGCTGATGCTCACGTATCAGCCGGCTGCACACCGGCCGGAGTCACAATTTGCAATATTAACTGCACAAGTTTTGTTTTCACTTTATCACTGAAATTCACTAATCAGCGACCTAGTAAGGCACTGCGATTGTTTTCTGCCACGATTATGGTCTTACTTTAAAGAAAGTGTCACCGAATTTAATTATTTCACAGAGCTTGTTACGCATGCGTGCGACGTCGCGTGCAATACAGCTGACCAAAGATTACTTTCCGCTCGTCATCGTACCCCAACACATAAATGCTTATTCCAGAATTGTTTTCAGAAATGTGAAATCGAGCGTAATACCATTATTCAAATTTATTAATGGAGTCTCAATGTTATCTATCTCGTAGCTAGACCACTGATCAACATGTTTGTCGATATAAGCGCCCATTTGAAGCAAAACTCATCACTATTTTCAATATTTACAATAGCTTTCTTGTGCCTTAATGATTTCGGTAATTCAATGTACCAAGAGACTTTAAGCTGTGTGTATTTATTTACATTCATGTCCAAACGTAGAATTTTTAACAGAGTCCACCCACTATGCTCCTAAAGCATATAGTGGCCGACTGAATGGTGTGTAACTCCTCTATATCTGTATCAACAGTTATTACAACCATCTCTGCTTGATGAGATTTTACTGTCACCATAATTTCCTTATCTTTTATTTTGAAATACTACGCGAACAATTCCAAATTCGATTTGCACGCAATGTGTATATCCACAACAGTTTTTAGCTGTGGATGATTCCAAAAACTCTTTTCCAGTCTTCTCGCAAATTTCCGAATGCATACGTGCTTATTCGGTTTTTGAAACCACTTCGAGTTATTCTAACATTCTCATTTCGAATGCACTTTTTTATGATCGTTAGTACGAACATGGCACCTCCAGTTTTTCTTATTGATTTATATCTTGCAGAAAACGAACTGAACTTGTAGACACATTGCTTTGTTCTATTTTCTTTTTTAATATATTTTTGAAGTATATTTTTATACATTTATATATGCAGATGAGTAAAACACACGCAATTACACACGTATATTATTATTTTCACACTTACTATATATATATGTATAAAATCGAGTTGCATGTTACTACGTAAACATACGTGTGCTACGAAGTATTGGACACTAGGAGGAGTTTAAGGAGACTACCCTTCAGGAGCACTCTGATTTTCTTGCGCAATCTCGACAGTAATTTTTGAAATTTGGTTGCTCAAACGAAGATTTGTCATTAAGCTACTGGTCCTCGTCTTATTTGCTGTCATGTGGGATGGATATTTGCTATTGCTACTTCTATTTAGCACGTAATGCAAATGTTGAAAAACTCATTAAAAAATACAAAATGCTAAAAGATAGAATGTGCAAAAATAAATAAATTTCTATGGTAATATATGTGTATATTAACTATATTAATAATTGTACAATTACCGTAATACATTTCCATAGAAAAATCGTTCATACATTGTTATTTTTTCTGTTTTCATAACCACTGCTTATCCGCGCGCTCTCACGTACAACAAACCAAAACATAGACTTTGTAAATAAACATATATATCAACAAAAATATGCGTCTATCAAACGCCGACTCTTGCGTCTTGCTCTCAATCAAGCAATCATCACAACAGAACAACAACCACATACACAATTACCAACAATCAAACAAAAAACACCGGAAGTACAAAACGCGAACATTTACGAAGCAAAAAAACCCGATTGATCCAGAACCCTAACTACTGATGAAATTTGATATATGTATATGGTAATGGATAATTTTAATGGGTAATGGGCAATGGGTGATGAGCAATGAGTAATGGTGATGGATAACGGTAATGGGTAATAGGTAATGGGTAATAGGTAATGGGTAATGGTAATGGGTAATGGTAATGGGTAATGGTAATGATAGTAGTTATGCTAATGGGTAATGGTAATGGAAGTAGTTATGGTAATGGGTAATGGTAATGTATAAAGGGTTATGGGTAATGGTAATGGGTAATGCGTTATGGGTAATGGTATTGATATATGGTAAAAGGTAATGGTATTGCGATATGGTAAAAGGTAATGGTAATGCGATATGGCAAAAGGTAATGGTAATGTGTAATGAATAATGGGTAATCGTAAAGAGTAATCGTAAAGGGTAATGGTTATAAGTAATGGGCAATGGTAATTGCTATTGGTAATGGGTAATGATAATGGGTAATAGGTAATGATAATGGTAATGGGTAATGATAATAGTAATGGGAAATGATAATGATATTGGGTAATCATAATCGGTAATTATAATGTGTTATGGGTAATCATAATCGGTAATTGTAATGTGTTTTAATGGGTTATCATAATCGGTAGTTGTAATGTGTTATGGGTAATCATAATCGGTAGTTGTAATGTGTTATGGGTAATCATAATTGTTATATGTTATGGGTAATGGTAATGCGTATTGGTAATATGTAATGCTAATGAGTAATAGTAATGAGTAACGGTTATGAGTAATGGTAATGAGTAATGATAATGAGTAAATGGTAATTAGAAATGGTAAGAGTAAATAGTAACGAGTAATGGGAATGAGTAATGGTAAGAGTAAATGGTAATGAGTAAAGGGAATGAGTAATGGTAATGTGCAATATGTAATGGGAATGAGTAATGGTAATGTGCAATGAGTAATAATAATGTGTAATGGTCCATTGGACAATTGTAGACAGTTTGGTTATACTGGCCGTTGGCGAAGTGGGAGGGGTTCAGCTTATGTTGTATTCAAATAATAGAGAAACACAAGGCGTTGCGTAGCTGAGCACGCGGAGTCCACTAAAAATGGTATCATGTCATGATAAATCATATATTGTTAAAATAGACTTGAAAAATGTCATTCTTGGCGCTACCTCAACTTTACAAAAGGAAGACCACTAGTTTGGTAGACAATTTAATGTACGGTTTTCCAGTTTTAATTCCAAAGTTGGCAGTTGGCTAAGGTTTAAAAATGAATTTATTCGTGGAATTTGTGTATTGAATGGGATACATTTTTGTTTATATCCTTTTTCATTATCTTTTATCCATGTATTCAGAGGTTTCCTGCTGTGTTGTTACTAGCTTTCATGATTAAGTCCACTTTTCACGATTACAGTTTAAATCTGTTTGATCAAGATATAAATTTACAAAAATGTTGGTGATTTAAAGTTTGCACTAATTATGCAGAAAGGTTGGTATATATATGACGGTTGGTATGATATGACGTATAAATTTGTATTTGATCTCATATGTGATAGTACTAAGCAAGCCTATATTGATTGAAACTGTTGTATTTTTGTGTGGAGAACATTATCATATCTAAGGATTTCTTTTTTCATAATTTTTTTATGTTGCCTTGTGTCTACAGACCAGTTTTTTTTCACTAAGCAATGCTATATCTGTTATATGTTTCCCTAAAAATGTTTGGAAATCATATATTCCATTAATTTTTATAATTGAATTTTCGTTCTCAGCAAAATTTTTAATATTTTAAATATTTTTGCTTATTGGGGCCATTTACGATTGTAGTAGAGAAAAAAATGTATCAATTTAAGCAATTTCTCTTGTTAGTTATAACATAGTGGTATTAATCGCTTTAAAAACTGAATTTTTATTATAGACAAAATTTTCTTGCTTAAAATTTTTTATTTGCGAATTGAGTGTGAAATAGAATTAAATAGTTCCTCCCTATCTTCTATTTTAGGTTTTCGGCACTCAATACATTTGTGACATTTCCGCATTTCATGCATTGCGGAGGCAGAAAGCAGTTGGATGCACTGTGAAAAAATCTGTGTTAGTTTCGACATTGAAAATTTTTGCCTTTCTGAGGTTGTATGTATTGATAAAGCAGGATCTTTATAACATTCAGTTCGTTGATGTTGCTTTGTGCTCTTACTTGTTTTAGGAACATTGGAAGTGCTGTTTTATTTTCAGCAGACTTTTTCGCTGGACATTAAGAAAATCTAGATTGTCGTTTTCTAGTAATTTTAGTTTAGCTAAAATCTCTTCAGTGCTTGTATCGCCCGAAACAAACTTTGTAATAGCAAGTATTGGTTTTAGATCGTTTCTGTGTATATGTGTTGAATTATGTTTTTGTTTTTTCAAGGTTGGCTCGAATTATTTTTATAGTTTTCCATGGAGTTTTGAAATCCGTACTCTTTTGGTCATCTTTTATAAATGATATTAATGAATTTGTGGGTAATTCTAAAACATTTATTGGAGGGACTTTCTCGTTACTAATTGATTGTTGTGTAGCTTTTGCTGCCTTGACATTATTGTTGTTGTTGGTTGGCTGTAATACGTCGTTTGTGTTTAAGCTCTGTATTTCTTTTTCGTAGTCGCTTGAAGCTGCTCATCGCACTTGTGGTCGTTTAACACATCATAGTAATTCTGTCTTTTAATATGCATTTCGACTGACGCTGCACAGTGTTGTTGTTATGTGCTTCTCTTCAAATCGTTATTTCTGTTCGAGCTTTGAGCTTGGTGCTCACCCATGTGGTTTATTAATTTTTGTTTTGACGAAATGTTTTTTTTTGTTATGATTGATATAAATCTTGGTAGGATTATCAATATGATAATTCACACTGCACTGAGTTTCATACGCCACTTCCACTCAATTAAAAACTTGGCAGTTTTATGCATGCATTTTTTGAAATTAATAGATAGTTCGATTTGTAAGCTTGGAAAATTCTGGATAAAAAAAAACATCTACATTTTCAAATTCGTTAATCTAGTCAAAAGTTATGAAATTTGAAACCCTGATAGTATGGCAACCTATATAAACGACAAAAAGATCGGCAAACCTTTATTTTTGGGTGGATCTTTTTTCGTAGAACGCCTCTGAAATTAATCTTCGTAGCACACCTTAGTTTGCTGTAAACACCCACTGACCATGTCTAAGTTTTTTATAAACATTTTATTGTTTTATTTTTTTACTGAAATATTCGAAATACCAGTTTTTTAATTTAAATTTTTCAAAATAAGTTCCGTTAAAAGAATTTAAAGTTTACTGTATAATTGAAGAAAAAAACACACGGAATTCTGATATCAACTACTTTTTTAGCATAGTGGAACTGATAAAGTGAATCGTTATTTTAACAATTTATCGATTGTATTAAAAAGTTAATTAAAAGTTAATCAAGACAATTTTCATTTACTTCGATAACTATATTTTGCATAAAAGACAATCGAAGGTAAAATGATATTATTGTTGTGAAGTGAAGACAAAATTATTTATGTAATTTTACTTTGCGGGTCCTTTATTTAATAAAAAATCTAATGTAAAATAGCACACAGTCGCAAACCATATTTGACTCCGAACAATGCCGGTCACATACTTATCGCTATGTTATCTGAAAATTGTCATTGTCACAAATTTGCAAAAAGTTACGATAATGGATTACATGACTTTTGCATTATCGATTTGTTACAGAGTAAGCAAAGCAATCGCATAAGATCAGTTAATCAGAATTGCACTCGCGGTTGCAACACAACAGTTCGGTTTCGGTTGTGGGAGGCCAAGAAAAGGGAATGATCATAACGGACAGAAGTTGCCAGGGTAGATGCATTTGTTCGCTCAGTCGCACTATCTTTAACACAAGCTACAAAGAGGACAAGTAAAAAGTGCGAGAAACGCAGCAAACAGCCGAATATACAGCAGTTAATAAATATGAACAATGGATAAATGAAGCAGCTAATGCTCAATTGAGCCAACTGCAACTTGTGAGTTTGGCTATCATTGAATCGATTGAGAAAACTGCATGGGAATGAATTTTCGACGCACAAACTACAACCAGTCTACTCCAAGACGATTCTTTCTTAAGTGTTTTCACCGAACTTATGTTTCAATCGATTACGATAAAACTTCTTGACAATTATTTTTTCATAGAGTTTTACCAAAAAATGATTTATTTTTTCAAAAAATATTGTTTGGTATGAAATATGAGAAAACTTACGAATGTTACCCTCGTGTGTAGTTTTCTACACATATGGGATTTGTATGAAGAGATAATTAATAAATGTGCATACCAAACTCCGTTAATAAAAACAATAAAATAATATAAGGCAGTGTTCTTTTTTCTTTGTTCGAAGGATCCAGTTGCAATGTTTGAAGAATGTTCTAGTTGCAATGTTATAAAAACTAATTTGCACGAATATCGCGAAAAAATTCCTTTACATTTCTTTTGAATCAATTTGAAAAAGAAACGGTATGACCAGACCGAAATATCTCCCGGACGAAGATCTAGAAGACATTTTGAACGAATACAATAATAATCTTTCCGACAGTCGACGACGACGTAAAGCTCTACCGATAAATTGCTCCAAACCGTGAAATATTTGATATGTGGTCCCAACTTTTCACTGATTATTTTAACCCATCAGAACACGTTGCCTTTGCTTAGCAATTACTTGGATTTCGGGGACGATGCAGTTTTAGTCAATACATGCATTCTAAGCCTGAGAGATATGGTATAAAATTATGGCTATTAGAGTGCTCTGAAACCTGCTATGTGTGGAAAATCCAACCATATTTGGGAAAACAAGTTGGTGCTTTAGCAGAAAAAAGTCAAGGTGCACGTGTAGTTCTCGAATTGGTTCGTGGTTTAAAAGGTCGTTACGTAACAGTAGACAATTTTTATCTCGATCAAAGATGTGAATGGAAATTGGCAGGCAAACAAAAAGACGACTTTTCTTGCGTGAGCTTGGAATATCGCTAGCTAAACCATATATGGCAATAAGAAAAGGTATACCAAGAACGGCATCAGCAGCGTGTTTTCTTTCAGCTATGACTGGCAGTTCATTAGCTCGGTCCACACGTTCAGCATTCTCTTCTGGGTGTGACCCTTCAGGTATCTTGGGAAAGCTCACCAAATGCATTTGACATTTCTCAAAAGAGATCTAAAAGTGTTCCACTAAATATTGACGGAAGAGATAGAAGTCACATTTGCTACAGCGAGAAATCGAAATATAAAAACCATGTATATGAGACTATGTGTTGTTTCTGCCGAAAAGGTGTTTGTAAGCGTACTCATAGTCGAAATGTTTGTGTAAACTGCATTGCAGATAAATTAATTTAAGAAAGATTAAAAAGGAAAAACAAAAATAAACTTATTACTTATTTGCAAAAAAAACATTGATTTTCACTAAAAAATATATACATATTTCAGTGCAAACAACATAGAAATCCCATATGTGTAGAAAACTACACAAAGGGGAACATTTGAAAGTTTTTTTTAGGAGGAGATGAAGGTTAAATCCAGTTGATGTTCTTCTATTTCGAGTAATCGGTAAATTTCACTGCAGTTGAAAAATGTTGAATGAAGATCCATTGAAGACGTTGCTATGGCTGATGGTTCAAATGCTATGAAAAAAGAGAATCTAATTGGATGCTTACAGTAGCGAACAAAATTTATGCAACAAATCTTCAATTTGTTTTGCTGTACAATTTACGAAAAAATTCTGAAGCATTTGTTTATGTAAGCTATTTATCTCTACGCCAATTTCTTATATCCGCAACAAAGCTCAGTAAACTAAACTCTATTGGAAATTTAGTTAGGCCCCCATATAAACCTGCCTACTTCCCCCTTTCATAGGTTATGTATAAAAAAATAATATTAAGTTATTTTTAACTTAGTTTGAAATAACAGAAGGCAATTGTTCGAAAATGTAACTCCTTTCATTTTTAAGAAAATAGTCGACTACACCTGCATTGGAAAAGTCGAAATATGAAAAAAAAAAAAAAAGACTTTAATAAAAAAAATTCTTATAAGATATTTTATGCGTGGTTGCTTGGGGTCCTTAAGGCACTTAAAGATATTGCGTCACAATTACGCACTGGAAGTTGACACATATAATTGTCACTTCAGACATCGAGCCTTTGTTGCATTGCAACTCGGTCATAGTTTGACCGATTACCATAAATATAAGCGCAAACCATAAGTGTCCCATGACAAGTTGTCAAAACAAAATTATGTTTATGCTACAACTCGATCACGCCACAATTTCTAAATCGGGCATGTCACGAACATTCCATTCCAACAAAAATCAAATTCCAGGTTTCACGAAAACATTCTTTGGTAGGTTTCCAATCACTCACGTTTGCCTGAGGGATTTATTAGATTGCAGCTTTAATAAATGGTGTTAAATTCAGGTAGTGATAGAAATTTGAACAGAATTAATTTGCACTATTTTTTATAAACATTTCGTTAGACTTAATTTGTTACTTTGTATTTTAGTAAACATCTCATCAAATATTGCAGTTTATTAAACCAACCAAAAACCCACCCAGCATATTAATGCCAACTTGTTAAAAGCAAAAATTGAAATCATTCGGAGTGTTTGTTTTAATAAATTATTCAATTTCTAATGTTTTATATGTGAACTAAGATTGAAATAAAGATTTTGGTATTTTTATTTTATAATTTAGTGTACAATAAATGTATATTTAAGCATACATTTTAGTACAGAGTTCATTGTAAAAAGTTGGCATGTCGTGAATAAATAGACAATAGAAAAGAATAGCATATGATAATGTTGTTAAAATTTTACAAATAAATAAATTCAAAGTCCCCTCCGATTTTGACCAAACTTAACATGATAACTTTTCACGATCCCATTAAAATGTGTAATAATATTTGTCCCCGTACCTCAGATGGATGCAAAGATATGTTAAATTTTGTTTATCGCTTGTATGGGTAGTGAGGCACAGCACCCTCCGATTTCGACCAAACTTAAAACTATTACTTTTCACTATCTCATTAACCTGTGTAATAAATATCGTCACGTAGTTTTGTTAATCGCTTGTATGGGGGTAGGGCATAATTCCCTACGATTTTGACCAAACTTAACACGATTACTTTTCACGATCCCATTAACCTGTGTAATAAATTTCGTACTCGTGCCTCAGATGGATGCAAAGATATGTTGAATTTTGTTTATCGCTTGTATGGGGGGTGGGGCAGAGCCCCCTCCGACTTTTACCAAAGTTTACTCGAATACTCTCCTGATTGAACTGAAGTTCGTCTGTGAATTTCAGCTCAATCGGTTGGATGGTTTAGATTCCTATAAGGAACATATATACATAAATAGATATATACAAGACTAGCTGTACCCGGCACGCTTTGCAACGCCCATTAAAAACTCTTTTCATTACACAATATATTCTCCTCCTACTCGACTCCAAGCACTTCTCTATTTCTTCCAGCAATATACAAAACCGATAAATCAAATAACGTTTTTATCTTTTAAACTATGAAACTTTATTCTCTTTTCTTAACTTGATTACTTCATCCGATCCCATTAACATGCATACCAAATCCAAATCCATGTACTTCAAATGGATGCAAAGATATGTTGAATTTTTTGTATCGTTCGTATGATTTTGACCAAACTTAACAAGATTACTTTTCCCGATCCCATTCCCATGAATAATAAATTTCGCCCCCGTACCTCAGATGGATGCAAAGATATGTTGAATTTTGTTTATCGCTTATATGGGGGGTGGGGCAAAGCCCCCTCCAAAAATAGAAATCATTCGGAGTGTTTGTTTTAATAAATTATTCAATTTCTAATGTTTTATATGTGAACTAAGATTGAAATAAAGATTTTGGTATTTTTATTTTTTTAATTTAGTGTACAATAAATGTATATTTATGCATACATTTTAGTACAGATTTCATTGCAAAAAGTTGGCCAGTCGTGAATAAATAGACAATAGAAAAGAATAGCATATTATAGTGTTGTCGTTAAAATTGTACAAATATTTAAAAATATATCCTTTTTTAAAATGTAAAGTACTTTCAAAATTGTATACATTTCGTCTCTTATTATAAAAAAATTTATTTACAATTTTTTCCCCCAACTAAACAAATAAATTTAAATGTAAAATTTAATTGAAAGAAAAAAATTAAAATACGAAAGAAAACGAAAATAACTTATTCTTGCGATCAAAAAATCTGTGTAAAATGTAAAAAACATTTTTTTTTCAAAATAAACAAATTCAAACAAGAAATATCTTACAATTATTGTTAAATCGATTTTTCAAAAAATTATTTTGATACTTTGTTAGATATCCAAACATCAAATTGTACAAAAATAGAAAAAGAAACAAACAAATTTATAAAATAAATGAGCTGTTCTTATATATATTATAACTAGCGGGTCCAGTAATAAAAAGTAATCACCCACGGCTATATATTTCAAACATGAAAGGAATGCGGGAATGACTGTTGGGCGGTACGAAGTTCGCCGGGTCAGCTAGTTTGCAAAAATATTTTAAGGACTTCACCGAACTGCAGAACTCAATGTTTATGTGTGCTTTGTAGATTTTACACAGCAATGGTGAATACGAAACCACCCAGTGATTATCAATGTCAACTGTTGTACTGTTTGAAATGCGTAATTGATGTGAATGACCACCATGGTCAGTGTCTCTACGACGATACAATGGATAACCATCGATATCAGTGATTATATCATTTATACAATGTTTTGGAAAACTTTTCGTACATTTTCCATTGTCCATGCACGGCGCCGTCATGTTTATAACACCGCTTTTAGCATGGATCATGTTAGCGGTAACAATGTCATACAAATCTGGTTCGATATTCCGATCCGGAATTTCTGCTAAGATAATTTTATCAATTTCTTCAGACTGTATTTTGTCGACCAACCAGATCAAAATATGCGCGTGTGGCAAGCCTCGTTTATGGCCATTCAACAGAATACAGCCAGCAACCTGTTTTGCCAAATACTAAGGATTGTCTAATCAAGTTCATCAATGATTTTAACTTCTGTCTAAAGACACGTGCAGAGATATCGTGCCGATCTATTGCAGTTTGACCTGGCACGTAAATGTAATAAACAAATCTGGTCGTCCGTACGCGCGCACAAAAGTCTTGGCGTCTTGAATATTTTCCTGCATATGACGTGGGCAACCAATATATGATGATGGAAAAATATATGAAGTACCGATGTCGTTGACATTTGTTATTCCATCTACGGTACCAACAATAGCATCACGCAAATGAATGTTTTCCTCACCTCGAAGTTTCGCTTGTTTATACCTGGTGTATCGTAATCGCTCGCTTTCAATTTTCGCATACATATCAACGATATATTGATGAAACAGCTGGCGGCATCGGAGAATATTATTGTCTTCATTGGCACGAATCAGCAACCGATATGCGTAGAAGTTCATCGCGCTCACTTTCTTGCTGGTTTCTGCACCTGCAAAGTAAAAATATAATTAAGACAAAAAGAAATTAATCATGTATAAAAATAAAATATAAGATAATAACATGTGT
Source organism: Leucophenga maculata (assembly GCA_035044805.1). Lineage (NCBI taxonomy): Eukaryota > Metazoa > Arthropoda > Insecta > Diptera > Drosophilidae > Leucophenga > Leucophenga maculata. The sequence goes on along the minus strand of JAWNNP010000141.1, from coordinate 4,505 downwards.
AGATTTTACCTGTTGCTGGATTTCTTCTTTTGATATTTAAATAATATCCATCTTCTCCTTCCCAAAATATTAATGGATATTGCAAAGCGTCGTAAGAGCGATGACTGTATTCAATGCGTCGCCAACCATTACAACTGCAACTTCATTAATGGTCGGTGCATTATATCGGCCCGCGTGCTGCCCAGATGGTACTTTGTCTGCTTTAATGACGATTGTATAGTTGTCGTTTTGCAGTATGTTTGAAACGGTATTGAACAACTGGTTCTGTAAAAACGGTTCTAAAATATCCACGTCCCCTGACTATTTCGGCCTTGTATAGTCCTCCTAGACACAAAGTAACTTTGGCACAGTACAACAATTACTTTAAATCCTTAGGGCCAAGATTTATAGCTGCAGGTGATTTTAATGCAAAGCATAAGGCATGGGGCTCGCGGCTTACAAATAAAAAAGGTGAAAGACTTCTACAATCTATTGAAACAAATAGCTGTAAACACCTTTCCACCGTCAGTCGCAAGCTAACTCTTATTGAGAACGGTCGTGGCTTATTAAACTCGCTTTTAAAGTTAAAGTTACAATAACAAAACACATTACAGATTTTCTAAACATAACAGCTAATTCTAAAAATAGATTTACTGTTAAAATTTTTTAACAATAATCTGCGTTAAAACAGCAAACCTCGCGCATTAAAACGGACAAACGCTACCTCTCCACAATTTATTAAAAAGCTTCCGGCCTTAGATTTTGGACCTAGTACATCAAGAAACTCATTCGCTTTGCTAAGCGATACAATCGATGTTGTAGAGGAAACTGAAAAAGGAGCCAATCTGGAAGAACCTGATACACCGAAGCCTCCACAAATTTTTATATCAGATGTCAACGATATTCAAGGTCTGTTGAGTTACATTAAATCTAAAATTAATAGCAACGAATTTACATACAAAGCACAACGAGACAACCAAGTAAGGATAACGGTGAAAACAACTGAGAAATACAGAGAGCTTATTAGAAATTTAAAAAATGATAAAGCGTAATACCACACATTCCAGTTGAAGCAAGAGAGAGCTTTCAGAGCGGTAATCAAAAACTTACATTTCTCCACTCCAATCGAATCGATCAAAACAGCTGTGGAATTAAAGGGTCATGTAGTACGGGGCATTAGCAATATTAAAAGTCGAATTACTAAGATGCCAATGAATTTGTTTTTCATAGACCTTGAGCCGGACAACAAAAATTGTGAAATTATAATTTAAAATATGTAGATAATGCGGTTGTGACAGTTGAACCTCCTAAAAAAATAAATGAAATTGTACAATGCTATAGATGCCAAGAATATGGACATACCAAGTCATACTGCAACAAAAAATTTAAATGTGCGAAATGCTCCTTAAGTCACCCAAGCTCGAATTGTCCAAAAATCAATCAACCTCCAAAATGCGCAAACTGCTTAGAAAACCATACCGCCAACTATAAGGGTTGCAGAATCTACGAGCAACTGAAAACAGGTAGGCGATCATTTGCTAATCAAGCCAAACCACAACTTAACAATACACAAAAACCTTCGTTCATCAATACCCAAATGCCACCGAACTCATCAAACAACAACAACCATTTCACTTATGCACAAGCAGTTCGAGGTGAATCCGAAGACAACGTTATTTCAGCGCTAGACAGAATTGAAAAACTTTTTGAAAAGCAGTATGAGCAGACAAACAATCTTCTCACAATGATTGTTAAGATTGTATCTAAATTATGCAACTAGATCTACGTCTAGCCATATGGAATGCCAATGGGCTTTCCAATCATTATAATGAAATAACTGTATTCTTAAAATCGAATGACATTGATGTTATGTTAATTTCGGAAACACATTTCACAGAAAAATATTATTTTAAAATAAATGGTTACGAAATTATAAAATCAGACCACCCATCTGGTAGAGCTAGGGGCGGTGCTGCTATAATTGCCAAAAACGCGCTTATTTACTCTCACCAAGGAAACGTACAAGAAAATGACATTCAGGCAACTACAATAAAAATTAAATGTATGAATTCTGAAATATCTGTATCTGCGATATATGTTCCACCAAGAACAGCTTTGAAAGTAGATGGATTTAAATCATTTTTTCAAAGTCTCGGCCATCGCTTTTTAGTAGGTGGAGACTTCAATTCAAAGCATCAATGGTGGGGATCTCGGCTTGCAAACCCGAAGGGTAAGGAGCTTTACAAATGCATCGCAGATAATAAATACTCAACTCTTAGCACAGACCCCAGGAAAGTACCGGATCTACTAGATTTTGTCGTTTACAATGGAGTATCGCAACACCAACTCCGCATTGTGGAAAGTTTTGATTTAAGCTCTGACCATTCTCCATTTATAGTGACATATGGTACTAACGTCCAATTTAAATCAAGACCGTATAGAATTATCACAAGGCAAACTAATATTGCATTCTTTAAAAGCAGGCTAGAGTCCAAAACACGCCTTAATTTATCACTAAAATCTGGGGATGAAATTGATGAAGCCATAGAAATTCTCATTAAAAGTATTCATGAGGCTGGAGCATACTGCACGCCAGAGTCGAACCCAAATCAACAAATTAAACGTGTCAACAGAAGTGAGACAATTAATTAAAAATAAAAGAAAACTTCGCAAGAAGTGGCAGGTAAGCCGCAGCCCAATCGACAAGCAAATACTAAATATGGCTACAAAAGAACTCAAGGACACACTGTGGGAAATTAAAAACGCTGCAACATCGGAGTATCTTAAAAATTTAAATCCTTATACCTCTGATTTAAATTATAGCCTTTGGGGGGCAACCAGATATCTCAAACGACCAGCCAAAAGAAAAACCATAATAGTTGACAACAATGGAAATTCTTGCAAAAGTGATAAGGAAACAGCAGAAACATTCGCAAAACATCTACATTCTGTTTTTCAACCAAATTCGGAATGTGACCAAGAAACGATGACGGAGGTTAACAATTTCCTAAGCTCCGCATGCCAAATGAGTTTGCCATTACGACCTACTACAGTTGAAGAAATGCAAACTGAAATTCGTATGATAAAAACAAAGAAATCACCAGGTTACGACAAAATTGATGGCACCTCCATTAAAAATTTGCCAACAAAATGTATCAAACTTCTTTCATACATATATAATGCAATGCTCAGGCTAGAATATTACCCAAGTCAATGGAAATGCGCTGAAGTAATAATGTTGCTAAAACCGAAGAAACCTGAAAAACATGCATCATCATATCGTCCAATAAGTTTGCTGGTGACATTCTCTAAAGTATTCGAACGGATACTATTAAGAAGAATGTTACTGGATCTGGAGGACTTCAATATCATACCCGAACATCAGTTTGGATTTAGGAGGGGGAACAGCACAATTGAACAATGTCATCGCATTGTTAAAAAGATTGTAGATGCATTCGAAAATAAACAGTATTGTGCTGCTACATTTCTGGACATTAAGCAAGCATTTGACAAGGTATGGCATGCAGGCGTCCTTTATAAAATCAAAAAGTGGCCTCCTGCTCCTTATTTTGTAATGCTCAAATCATATCTTTCGAACCGAAAATTGTATGTTCAACATGCTGACGAATGCTCGAAGTTGTACCCTATAAATGTGTCTCAAGGAAGCGTACTCGGGCCCGTACTATACACCATTTTTATAGCAGATTTTCCAAAAACAATGTTGATGTTGCGACATATGCTGACGACACTGCAATTATTTCATGTAGTGAAAGCCAGGTGGAAGCTTCGCAGTACTTGCAGGAGCAGCTTGGACTTGTTACAACATGGCTAAACAAGTGGAGAATTGCTGGAAACAACCAAAAATCAGTACAAATAACATTTACACTGAGACGTGGAAAATGCCCTCCAGTTACACTAAATGAAATGTCAATACCAGAAGAAGAAAATTTTAAATATCTTGGTGTGCACCTGGACCGTAGACTCACATGGAAAAAACATATCAAGGCTAAACAAACCCAACTGAAAGCTAAAACGAGACAAATGTACTGGCTTCTTGGACCTCGTTTGTATAAATCCATACTAAAACCAGTTTGGACCTATGCCTTACAACTTTGGGTTACAGCAAGTACATCTAATATAGAAATTCTCCAAAGATACCAATCATATACGCTTAGAAATATTGTCAGGGCACCTTGGTATGTAAGTAACTACGAAATACATAAAGACCTTAATATAGTTATGTTATGTTCGTGAAGAAATAAGAAAACGTACTGAAATGTATATAACCAGACTGAATTACCATGAAAACTCTTTAGCTATAAATTTATTAGACAATAGCGCAGATACTCGCCGGTTAAAAAGATATCATGTACTAGATCTCCCTCATAGATTCTAAGTTGTAAATAAGTGAGATTTAATTTTATATTGGCATACCTCACTGGAGGATTGTCAATCCTGTAAATTTCTTTATAATTTAATTAAAAAATTTGTTGAATGTCCTCGGACAGATTGCAAATAAATAAAAA